>JZKD02S0550379.1:5198-16445 GCA_000966675.3 Picea glauca
TCCTGTGATAAACAAGTCATCAACATATCGGATAAAAATGAGAGTATCCTCTCCAAAAACAATGTAATATAGATTCAAATTCGCCTCACTCTTCTCAGATCCCATCTGCAACAAGTAAGAATCAATCCAAGAACACAAAGCTCATGGAGCTTGCTTCAGAACATACAATGCTTTTTTCAAAATACACACGTGGGACTCTCTCCCAAACACCTCGAACCGTTATGGTTGCTCAATGTATGCCTCCTCTATAAGGCCATTTAGAAATGTTGTCTGCACATCCATCTATTGGATCTTCCAACCCATCTCTGTTGCAATGGCTATAATACTTGTGATGGAAGTATATCTCGCAACTAGTGTGTTAGCACATAAAATTGTCAAGTTCTTGTGAGCTGTGGTTTCTACCCAGGTCTGTAATTTTGTTTGTCTCTCCTCCTTTTACAGACCCGATCGTAGGTTTTTATTCTTGGCTTATAGTTTTTCTTATGTTTGCCTTCATCCGTTTGATTGACCTGTTTTCCTTGTCGGATCGCCTGAGAAGTATCGGTCCTCAGCCTTCATGTTCTCCCCCTTAGGCTGATCATTCCTTACTTCATCTTTGTCACTGATATTTTATCTTCCCGAGCCCTCAACCAGTCATTTAAGTAAACCACATAGGTCACATTCGTGAGAATCAGGCGCAACACTTGAAACAGTCTAATATCAACTCAAACCAAGCGAGCGGGTGAAATCATCTTTCAACAAAAGAGATCCTTCGAGAAGATCAGATCGACGTCCATCAGGTGATTGGGACCATATAGTTGCACGAAGTATAGCACTAGTCAGAGGCCTGAAATTGCAAAGCCATCATAATCGTTGATCTGGAAGGACGTGTGGCGCAGGATCAACCTTTCACTGACTCACAGGATGGAGTGGTCAAGAGACATAATCTTAAGGACTCATGAGAATCGAAGTTGCGATATGATCCGGGCTGTCCATTTCAGAAGGACACATCGCATAGGATCCGAGCGTCACGATTTCATGACTCGGAGGTATGAACATAGAACGTAGCACGAGTTCACGAATCACAAAATTGTGACGCGCCTAGGAGCTAGGCTCGTGGTCACGACCCAGGGTTGTATGTAAGGAGGGGCCAAAATAAAGGTAAGTGCCTGATTGAGCGATGGGTGACTAAAGTTGTTTGAGGAAATGATCATGGCCGTCAAATTCAAAGTAAGGCTGATCCTCGATCTGGATAGGCTATTTCACAAGATCGAACATCAGGATTTCTGAAATTGCATGGAGTGAAAACTCTCGAAATACAAAATCTCGAGATTTCATGTCGATAGGCCCCAAGTCAGAGCTCGTAGTCATGTGGGGCAAGGGAATGGAGTCACGCAAAGGATCAAAGAACCTATCTTGGTCACAGAGAAGGATCTGCGTGGCTTCAAGGTGCCAGAGTTGACTCAAGGAAGTGTGAGCTCGTCATGAGCATTCATGGGTGTAAGGCTTCGTCATGATCCCAATAAAAGCAGTGAATGAAAATGGAGAAGGTGGTTGAAACCTTGTTTCACCACATAAATAGAAAGCATGGAAAATTTGGTCATGTAGGGTGCATTGTCAGCTGGAAGTTCCCTGTCATGGATTTTCTTGTGAAGCCCATACCGATTTGATCTTGCGTCTGACATAAGAATGCAAGTGTATCCTGACAGAAGAATATGCAGACGCCAAGCCTTGAGTGTAATGTCCAGAGTGTGATTCTGAAGGGAGCAAGCTGCGTTGAGTATAAAGACTCAGTTTTGAAATGTTGTTAAAGGGTCGATGGGAGAGAAAATCTCTTGGATTGTAAAGATTTAGTAAAGCCTCTGGTTCTCTGGTTATGTATGGTTACATGATACTTCTTGTTTAATCTAAGTCATCTTTCTTCCTCCATGTTATCTTGCATCTGATACTGAATGTCCATAATTGAAGGATTGTACTTCTACTGCTGAATCAAGTATTTTTGATGATTTTTACTATCCTCCTTTAGAAACTCCGATATCTGGTTCTCATTTTCCTATCATACCATCTATTGGAGTTTCCCGAATTTTAAATTATGGGAGTGTTCTTGTTGAGTTTTCCCCTCCTGGTCTAAGATTGGAGGGAGAAAACCTTGTCACTCCTCTCTCCCCTGAAGTTGTACCTTGGTCTAGACCCAGGACCACAAAATATTTTCCCACCCTGGGCTTTAGCACCCCTCCTCCTGTAGAGTTACTAGTTTTACAGAAAGGGAAGCCTTTGCTCACTCAATCCCTTTATCCTTTTCTCCAAATCCTCTGTTGTTTCCTTTTCCTCTCGAAATCTCAGTTCCAGTCTCCCCTGTTCGAACCCGTTCCCCTCCTAGTTCTCCTTCACCTATCATGCCTATGGCTGGTGCCAACCCTCCTAGAAACATAATGGATTCCATAGTGGCTGCAAGATATTCCCCTCTAGTCCTACCTCAACCAATGAATTCTCTTCCTGCTAGAGATTATCTAAAGTATATCCCTAAATTCACCAGAGAAGAAGACATAACTGATGAAGAACACCTTGTTTCCTTCTACAGTTATGCAGACAATCTGAACATCGAAAGTGAATATTTTTGTATGAGAGTCTTTGTCCAGAGCCTTGATGGTGAGGTTAGTAAATGGTTTAGGGGATTGACCCCTGGATCTATTGCTGGGATTGAGGCTCTAGATGATGTTTTATTGAGGCAATGGGGTGATAAAAAAGATTTTATGTATTATATTACAGAGTTTGGGTCACTAAAGAGAAAAGAGGGAGAATCTGTCTCAGACTTCTCCAAAAGATTCAATAAAATGTACAATAAAATCCCTGTTGAGATAAAGCTTACAGAAGCCTCTGCCAAAATATATTATGCTAGTGCTTTTGACTCTGATTTCTGCCTCTTGATCAAAGAGAGAAGAGATACTTCCTTGGCTCACGTGCAAGATGCAGCTCTGGAAGTGGAGTCTAATGTATTGGCCGCTAATCGACTCAGGAATAAGGCTGATAGAGACATACCAAGGAAAAGAGCTTAAGCCTCCACTTCTGATTCCTCTATTTCCCCCCCTCAAATGGATGAAGTAACCAAGTTACTAAAATCACTTTCAACTAGAATGGAAAGATTGGAAGTAGAGGGGATGCAGACATACAAAAATCCTCAAAATATTAACAATAGAGGCAACTTCAGGAGGCCGAATAACAATGCTACTCAGATTATGCCAATGGAATAGAGGGACAGAGATAGAAATGATCAGAAAATTCAAACCCCTCTCCAAAACAACCTTGTTATTAATGAGGAGAGGGAGGAAGAAGAGCTTGAGCTTGATCTTGAAATCCATTGTATTGGAGACACCTCCCCATTTCATCATTTAACTCAATCTTCATACAAGGAATCCCTCATGAACAGTCAAATAAATGAGCTGAGTAAAGGGGAAAAGGTCAATAATAGCTCAAGTAAATAGAACCTCAGGTCTAAGAAGAAAGAAGGGAAGTTAGACATTCCTGATCCATCTCCCAGAGCAGAGAAGACTACTAAAGACGCAACAAACAAAATCAAAGATAAGAAAGCTCAGAAAACCCCCACCAATAGCCAAAGATCTTTTCCCAGAGGTGAGAGAAATTCTAAAGCCCCCTTCCTCCTTTAGCTTTGATCACAAAATTCAAAAAATCAGAATACCTGTACCCTTTTTCGAGCTAGTCAAGCACGAAGACTTCAAAAGGTCCCTCTCTAAGCTGTTGCAGTCCGAGCCATCCTGCCATCCCACAGACTCAATGAATCTCCAAGATGAAAAGCCAATAGTCATCTTAGGTCCTATGGTAGAAGATAGAGATGATTCATCCCCTCCTTTCTACACATCAGTAAACATACATGATAAGGTGTTGCATAAATGTCTAATGGACTCAGGGGCATCTCATAATCTTATGCCCAAAACTGTCATGGAAGAACTCGGATTAGAAATCACAAAAGCCTATCATGATTTATATTCGTTTGATTCGAGGAGAGTGCAATGTCTTGGAGTTATCAAAGATCTGGTCGTGACCTTGTTTCAGCTACCCATGAAGAGTGTGGTCATGGATGTTGTGGTGGTCGATGTTCCTCCCAAGTTTGTTATGCTCTTGTCAATATCTTGGATTAAAAGACTTGGGGGAACGTTATAGATGGACCTCACATATGCTACCATTCCAGTGTTCAGAAGGGAGCATAGAAGACTGTACAGAGAAGCTCAGTTGGCCTACATTATTAGTGATGAAGCAGATCCCACCAATCACCCTGTTTTTGCCCTTGATACTGATTTTGGATCCAACTTGTTACAGCTCACCGATGCCCCTAAAACTCCCCTTTAGATCAGAAATCCCATTACTCTCTGTGAAGACCCTCCTCTGATTACTTCTGTGTGGAAAATGTTCTTCGACGAAGCCTCTTCTAGAGAAGGTGTTGCTGCTGGATTAGTTTTTGTTTCCCCTGTTCAGGAAACCATATCTATGTCATACAAATTGGGATTTGAAATTACCAATAATGTGGCAGAGTATGAAGTTCTTGTTCGGGGCTTAAGGGTTGCAAAGGATATGGGAATTGAGGAGAAAACAGTGTTCGGGGATGTTGAGTTGATTGTCCAATGGATCATAAATGCTTATTAGGCCAAACACCCTCGGCTCAGAAGTTATAGAAATGAAGTGTGGGATCCGGTTGACAACTTTTTCTTGGCTTTCAACATTTCATTTGTTCCCAGAGAAGAAAATGTCATGACCGATTCTCTGGCTGTCTCTACAAGATAGTTTAGGATCCCATTGCCACCTAAGCTCAGGTATGATGTTGAGATTAGAGGTAGGCCCTATGTACCTAATAATATCAAGCATTGGAAGGTGTTTGAGGATGATCTTGAAATCAAAAGATTTCATGAGTCGGTTGATGAGTTCTTTTTATTACACATTGATGAGGATCATGATTTCGAGGGTGACCCTCCCCCCTAAAGTATTTTTGAATAAAATTGTTAATAACCATATTATTCACCTGCCTAGTAATCACATTCCAAAGGGATTAGTTCCTATGGAAAGATTGTTCGATGGGAACGATGTGGTAGTAAATCCTAAAGGCCCAACTGAGGATGCGGATGTAGCTGAGTGCAACATTGGTACAAAGGAGGATCCAAAGTTTGTCAAGTTTTCAAGCAGCTTGTCGAGGGAGTATTTGGCCGAGTATGATGAGTTATTAAAGGAATTCGTTGATGTGTTTGCCTGGACCTATGAAGACCTCAAAATGTATGACATTAGCGTTATTGAGCATAAGATTCCACTGAAAGAGGAGGCCAAACCATTTAGGCAGAAATTAAGACAAATAAATCCTATGCTGCTGCCTATTATTGAAAGGGAGGTAAAAAAGCTGTTGGACGCCCAAATCATTGTCCCGTTAAGATATTCTGAATGGGTGGCCAACCTGGTCCAGGTAAGGAAAAAGAATGGATAAATCAGACTCTGTGTCGATTTCAAAAACCTGAACAGGAGCTCAAAGAAAGACAATTACCCCTTGCCAAAAATGGAACACATATTACAAAGGGTAACTGGCGCATCCAGGATGTCCATGATTGATGGATTTTTGGGCTACGATAAGATATTTGTCCTGCCTGAAGACAGAGAAAAGACAGGCTTCACCACTCCTTGGGGCACATTCATGTATGCCAAAATTTCCTTTGGACTGATGAACGCAGGAGAAATCTTTAAGTGAGCCATGGACATAGATTTCATTGGAGAAAGAGATAAATTTGTGGTAATTTGTCTGGATGACATAACAATCTTTTTCAGATCTGATAAAGAGCACTGCTTTCATCTGAGAAAGGTCTTTCTGAAATGCAGAAGGTTTGGTCTTTCCCTAAACCCTAAGAAATATTTCTTTTCCATGAAGGAGGGAAAATTACTGGGGCATATAATATTTGCTTAGGGGGTAAAAATTGATCCCAGTAGGGTGGAAGCAATCCAAACCTTTTCACTCACAAGATCAAAGAAAGAAGTTCAATCTTTCTTGGGAAAAATTAATTTTCTCAGGAGGTTTGTTTCCAACTTTGCTGAGATGGCGAAGCTTATAAAAACCATGTTGAGGAAAGGAAACGAAGTCAAATGAAATGTCGAGTCTCAAAATTCCTTTTATCAGATAAAAAGGGCCTTGACTGAAGCACCTGTGCTCATCAGTCCGTTTTACTCAATGGATTTCCTCATTTTTTCATTTGCTTCATTTGACACTGTAGCAGTTTTTCTTTTGCAGAAAAATGTTGACGGTTTGGAGCAACCCATTTCTTTTTTTAGTCGGACACTGAGAGATGCTGAGGTGAAATACAACATCATAGAGAAGCAGGCCTACGCTTTTGTTAAAGCTCTCAAAGCATTCAGAGTTTATGTCCCACAATAAAAAATCATCGCATATGTCCCTTCAACTGTCGTTAAGGAAATTTTCATTCAGCCAAACATAGATGGGAGGAGGAGCTGATGGATTGCCAAAATCCTTGAATTTGATGTAGAGATCAAGCCTACCAAATTGATCAAAGGTCAAGGTTTAGCCAAGCTATTGGCTGAATCTAATTGTAAAGCGTTGGGAGTTAACTTCATCAACACTTTCTCAGGAAACCAGCAGGATGAAGCATCTGATAAAAGTCCTCGGAACAACTCTCTAATAGCAGGATGCACTTGGTACAAAGATATTATATTTTTTCTGAAGGAGTTGCGACCTCCAAATGGTATGGGAAAAAGCAAGGCAAGAGCTTTAAAGCTCAAAACAATTAGATATTGCCTTATTTACCAGGTCTTGTATTAGAAAGACCCTCTAGGTGTTCTTCTGATATGTTTAGACCCACATGAGGCCCAAAACGTTACATTTTATTTTCTAGACAACTTGTGTGGGGCACATATTTTCTGGAGAACCACTGCCTACAAAATTATCTGGGAAGCAACAACTCAAGTCTCTGCCCTTGAAGCCTGTAGTAGTTTCAGGTCCCTTTCGACAGTGGGGCCTAGACTTTATTGGGGATATTCATCCTCCCTCAAGCGGTCAACACAGTTGGATCTTAACTGCAACATATTACTTCACCAAATGGATAAACTTTATCCCCATAAGGAGTGATTCTCACAAAGTAATCATTGGTTTTATTGAAGACATCATAGCAAGGTTTGGTTGCCCCAAAATGATCATCACTGATAATGTGACATCATTCCAGGCTGAACCACTGGTCAAATTCTGGGAGCAGTTCGAAATCAAATTGATACATTCTACCCCATACTAACCCCAGGGTAATGGACTAGCAGAGTCTTTTAACAAAAGCCTCATTAAGATCATTAAAATACTGTTAGAAGATAACAAGAAAGCGTGGGATTCAAAGCTCAAGTTTTCTCTTTGGGCTGACAGGGTGACCACAAAGAGGTCCCTGGGCATCTCCCGTTTTCAGCTTGTATATGGAACTGAAGCAATTTTTCCTTCTTAGCTCGCCTTGGCGGTAGAAAAGTTCTTCCAAGACTGCCAAGAAGAGATTGATGACATGATCAAGAGAATACATCAACTGGTAGAAGTGCAGCAGGCTAGGGAGCAACTTCTAGACAATGCGCATGAACGTCAACAGAAGATCAAGCAACCATTTGACAGAAAGGTGAGAAAAGAGGATTTCCAGCTGGGATATTTAGTACTCAAGTGGGATGCACCCAGACAAGACAAGGGAAAGCATGGGAAATTCGGCCCCTTCCAAATCTCTAAGAAATTCCCAAATAACACTTACAGGTTGGAGGATTTGGAAGGAAACAAAGTCTTTGGTGGCCCTGTAAACAAGCACTTCCTGGAAATATTTTTTGTTTAAAGCTAAAATCGACGTCCCACCATTGTAAATACCATCTCTATTTTACATTATTTTGTTTTAGTAGGAGACTCCATAGCCCAAACCAAAGGCACTAAAACTACTTGTTATTGACAGCTCGTAGGGAGCATTCCATCCCCTGTGGAGCCAAATGTTAGCACATAAACTTGCCAAGGTCTTGTGAGTTGTGGTTTCTACCCAGGTCTGTAATTTTTTTTGTCTCTCCTCCTTTTATAGACCCGATCATAGGTTTTTATTCTCGGCTTACAATTTTTCTTCTGTTTGCCTCATCTGTTTGATTGACATGTTTTCCTTCTCAAATTTCCTTAGAATTATCAGTCCTCAACCTTCTTGTTCTCCCCCTTAGGCCGATAATTCCCTACTTCATCTATGTCACTGATATTTTGTCTTCTCGAGCCCTCAACCAATCATTCAAGTAAACCACACAGGATGCATTTGTGAGAATCAGGCGCAACACTTGAAACAGTCTGATATAAACTCAAACCAAGCGAGCGAGCAAGATCAGCTTTCAACGACATATATCCTTCAAGCAGATCATATCGACGAGCATCGGGTGATCGAGACCATAGAATTGCACAAAGTATAGCGCCAGTCAGAGGTCCGAAATCGCAAAGCCATCATAATCGTTGATCCAGAAGGACGTGTGGCGCAGGATCAACATTTCACTGACTCACAAGATGGAGCGGTCAAAAGGAAAAATCTTAAGGACTCGTGATATGATCTGGGTCATCCATTTCAGAAGGACACGTGGCACAGGATCTGAGCATTGCGATTTCGTGACTAGAAGGTATGAACATGGAACGCAGCACGAGTTCACGAATCGTGAAATCGTGACGCGCCTGGGAGCTAGGCTCGCGGTCACGACCCAGGGTCGTATGTAAGGAGGGTCCAAAACAAAGGTAAGCGCCTGATTAAGGGATGGGAAACTAAAGTTTCTCAAGGAAATGATCCTGGCCATCAAATTCAAAGCGAGGCTGATCGTTGATCTGGATAGGCTATTTCACAAGATTGCGCATCGGGATTTCTGAAATTGCATGGAGTGAAAACTCCCGAAATGAGAAATCCCAAGATTTCATATGGATAAGCCCCAGGTCACGGCCCACAATTGCGTGGGGCAAGGGAATGGAGCTGCGCAAAGGATCAAAGCGCCTGTATTGGTCACAAGGAAGGATCTGCGTGGATTTAAGGCGCCATAGTTGATTCAAGGGAGTTGTGAGCTTGCCTGGAGCATTCATGGGTGTTAGGCTTCGTCTTGATCCCAATAAAAGTAGTTAATGAAAATGGAGAAGGTGGTTGAAACCTCTTTTCACCACATAAATAGAAAGCATGGAAAATCTGGCCGTTTAGGGTAGGCTGTCAGCCAAAATTTTCTTGTCATGGATTTTCTTGTGAAGCCCATACCGATCTGATCTTGCATCTGACAGAAGAATGCAAGTGCAGCCTGATAGAAGAAGATGCAGATGTCAAGTGTTGAATGCAATTTCCAAAGTTTGTTTCTAAAGGGAGCAAGTTGCGTTGAGTATAAAGACTCAATTTTGATTTGTTGTTAAAGGGTCGATGGGTGAGAAAAGCTCTCGGATTGTAAATCTTTAGTAAAGCCTTTGGTTCTCTGGTTATGTATGGTTACTTGAGACTTCTTATTTAATCTAAGTAAGATTTCTTCCTCCATCTTAGCTTGCATCTGATACTGAATGTCCATGATTGAAGGATTCACATGGATTGTTGTGACTGTGTTGTAATGGATGTGTGATTGCAGTATTGTTATAACGTTTTTAGTATTCTGTCAGGGTTTGTAAGTAAAAATCAACTGTCTCCTGATACCCTTTTGGGTGCAGAAGTCTCCAAACTCAATGGAGGTATACTCACCCGCATTGTCTGACCTCAAGACCTTGATCTTTCTCTATGTCTGGTTCTCCATAAGAGCCTTAAACTCTTGAATCCTCTTGAATACCTCATTATTGGTCTTCAGGAAGTAGATCTGGGTCTTCCTGGAGTGGTAATCAATGAATGTCACACATTACTCACATCCACCCAAGGAAATTTATGACATGGTTCGACACACATCATAGTGTATCAAATCAAGTATCCCAACTGATCTACAATCACTGCTCAGAAATTAATTCTTGGTGTACTTCCCAAGAGCACACCCCATGCAAACCTCTTAATGCTTAGTGTTGAACTATTGAAATCCTGTCACAATCTCCCTCAAAACCCTTAGAGATCCATGATGCAAGTGAGCCGTCCTCCTATGCCACAACTCACACAAATGAATATTGTTGTTGCTACTAGCCAAAGCATGTAATTGATGAAATATAAGTCTGTACAGTTTCCCATCATGAGTCCCAATCACTCTAGATGATGTGATATTGGACCCCTTAGGGTGAATGAGGACCTGATAACCTAGAAAAGACACCTCAAATCCCCTATCCTAAATGGTGGAAATTGATATCAGGTTCTTCTTCAGCCTAGGGACATACAAGACATCCCTAAACACCATGAGTGGCCTCAACTCCCTCTCAAAGGGAAATTGTGTTGCGACCAGCCGACCTGACTATGGTGTAATTCCCAAGCACTATCTCCAAATTGACCCCTAACTCCATAATATCAGTAAAGTGTTCGCTAACACCTAACATATGATTGAATCCTCCATTGTCCATGTACCATACACTAGATGGTGTCTCAACTATAGACAGTCTGACTATCAAAGAAATCTCCGTCTCAAACTGAGAGGCAAACTCATCCTCCTCAACTAATGTTGTTGTACCGCCCTCCTTCTTCTTCTTCATGTTGGGACATTGTCTAGCATAAAGCTCTGTATTGTTACAAGCAAAGAATTTAACTTTGCTCATATACCTTTGCTGCTCACCTCCCTTCTACTGTTGCTTGGCCCCACCCTTGAGACCCTTCTTGATCTTCTTCTTGCCCTTTATAGAAAGAGAAATATTCTCACTTTCATCCCCACCATGCTGTCGACTAGTAGATCTTAAGCTAATCCTAACCTCCTCCGGTACAAAGTCATCCCATAACCTCTCCTAACTAGGAATATGTTCTTTAGCTACAATTCCTTGTACAAAGGACTCTCGTGGTTTGGAGAAGCCCTTTAAGGTTGTCCTCACCAACTCTACTGGATCCATGACCTCCCCCATAACTACCAACTCATCATGTATCTGTGAAAACCTCACGAGGAATGAGGTCACCGTATCGGTCTTAGTCATCCTAGTGCCCCTCAATTTCTCTTGGAGAACCATCTTCTGGTTTTGGTTTGGGCTTTTGTAAAGGATACACAAGGACTGCCACATTTGAAATGTAAAGTCCTTACTATACACATGAGGAATTATATGGTGTTTGAATGCATCTAGGATAGTCCTCTTGGCCTTGATGTTTCTCTTCCTAAACT
>JZKD02S0550390.1:0-16445 GCA_000966675.3 Picea glauca
TCAATGTACCATTTAGCTACTGAACCCATAAGTGTGCATTGGAAAAGATGTAGCCAGATAGAATCATCCATTAGTGAATTTGATCAACACCATAAATGAAATTTCATAACGTGGTTGTTAGGGTCTTCGCCAGGTTTACCATCAAATTTAAGGATGTCAGAAGGTAATTTAGTAGGAATAACTGGCCAGAAAGGAGAATGTAATATGGGATCATTTGTCAATCATGATAGATCTAGTAGATCCAAAGTGGCTAAGAATGGTAGTTTTCGATTGAATTGAGGGTGATATTGGTGTGGCATGGGGACACCAATAGGGTCGTAAACTAGTTGAGGTGGATAGTTGTAACCAACAACCCCTCCCATGTATTGCTATTGTTGACCAACAAAGGGAGGATTCATCTATTGAGGAACATTCATGAAAGGATAAGGGAAACACATTTGAACTTGGGGAGCATAACTGATGTAACCCATGGGAGGATAGTTCGCTTGATTATCTTGGGATGGATAACCAATCTACCCTTGAGGAGGGTAAACATGTTGTCCTTGAGGAGGGTAAGAATTTGGAGTGTGGGGAGGATAAGATTGTTGACCTTGAGGACCCCAATTGGGATTTGGGAACCCCGAGAAAGGTTGTCCAAAATGTAATCCAGAAGGGTTGGGATTTGGTATTCCTCCTTGTGTGTTGGGGTATGATGGCCCTCCCTAATATGGTTGATGAAACATACCTCCTTGGGGTGGTCCCCAAGATTGTGAAGGGTTTCTAGTGAAAGAAGGTTGTCTCCTACCATTGATTAGGTAACAACTGGGGTTTGACTGATGAAAGAGGGTTTCCCCCCAGTGGCACTGGTATGTGTAAGTGTGGTTTTCCCCCAAGAAGGATGTGTCCACTAGATGGTGGTTTTCTCCTAGTCGAGATTTGTCTTGCAATTGAGTTTACATGTGTGGCAGTGTTCTGCATTTCATGATGCACATGTGTCCTAATAAGGTTCCGTGGAATATAAAGAGTTGTGGGTTGAAGAGGTACGGTAGGAGTAATTTTCAAGGTACTTTGCATATGGCTAGGCATTTAGGGAAACATGACTTTGGTATTACCTTGAAATTGTATTGAGGTGGTAGTAGTATAGACCACTTTTTTGATGGGACGATCGATAGTCTGACTTGATGTTCCTACCTCAACACCAATGGAGGTAAGAGGGTCAAAAGGTGGTCGGATAAAATTGAATTTTTCATAAAGATCATGCCCCAATGGATTTCTCCATATAGAACAAACAAGATTTTGCTGTGAATTTACCATTTTAGTAGAACAGACATGGGTCGTGTATTCGTCACTAAAATTTGGTTTTGTGGATTCCATATTTGTCTTAGTATATGGCCTTGACGACAAATGAGGGTAATCTTTTTCTATAACGTTACCTGAGGAGTCCAAACAGAGAAGGAGTGGCTCGAGAGAAACTTGTGAAGCGGAGTTAATAGGAAGAGTGGAATATTCCTCAACCATAACTAAGGCTCTCTCAGGATTTGCTAACAAAGGAGTAGTAGCACTCCTAGCATCTGAATGGTTCTCAACCTCTTCATGGTAACATTCTTCAAGTGAGTTAGGAGGTAAGGGTTTGTAGCCTTATAGGAGAAATCCTTGCATCCTACATGATCTACAAAGACCTTTATCATCTAAAGTCTCAATTTTGAAATACAATTAAGTAAATAAAAAACACTCGCTAAAAATCTAGAAAACCAACAAACAAACAATGCCTTCTCTCAATGAACGTACTAGTTGGTGATGAAATCCAACATCACATGATCAAAGTGAGAAGGGGATAGGATATGGGCAGGTGGATTAATTACGTTGGAGATCTTCTTAACCTACTTACACCTTGGTGCAAGCTTCCTCACGGTTTTACCCATTTGTTACCCTCCAAGGAGCCCGAGTGAGTTTGAGCAACATCTTTTCTAGGTACAGTGAAGACTTCCCTTCACCATCACCTCGTGCAAGGACTCTAAATATTGTGGCTACTTAGGACACCAACTTGCAGTCAGCCTATGGGTGGGAACAATTGACAGTCGAGTCCGAATGCATGGGCAGGATATCAAACCCGAAATCCTTCAAGAGAACTGAGGACAAGTGGACTCGTAAAACTCCAGCTGACCCCGAGCAGATTAATAATTCACGAAGTTTTGAGACCAAATAAAGACAACTGAACCTCAAGAATAACCCCCAATATATGATCTGTCTACTACGAACTATTAAGCCTTCTAGGGATAATCTTCATTTCTCTCATGAATGTGACCTTGTGCATAACCCTTGTATGAGAGGGGGATCCCAACTATGCTTATATGAAAATTGGAATTACTCTCCCTATCACAAGATTTTGAGTTTGTCTTGAATGCTTTGGAGAGTTATTCTCATAGCCTATTCCAAAGTGCTAATCCTAGTCTATTGTTGGTGTAACGATCTTAAAAATAAAAAGTCTCTAGATTTATTTTAATTAGCATTGATTTTAGTGGTTGTTCTTTACGCAAAGGTGAATGAAAGTTAAACTAGTGATGTTGCGACTCGAATCCCAAAGAAGTAATAGAATGATATGAAATTTTTTATTTAAATGCATTTCTATCTATAGGAAGGAGAAGAGTTTCTTTCTTTCACTACCAAACACAAGAATGCAAAAATTTCATGCAATTCGTTTTCAACAAGAATCCAATTGAGTGCTAATTTGTAAAAAAATCCTTTCCAATATCCAAAAACCAATGAAAAAAGTATCCCTTTGTTTGATTGAATAATTTTTCTAGTGCTTCTTATTTCACTAATAATGAATAATGATTTCACTATTGCAACTTTGAAACAAAGAAGCAAAAGCACATAAATAAAGACACTCTCAACAATCGATAAGAGACCAAAATAAGAACAAACTATCTATTTAAAGAAAAACACCAAAAACAAAGAATCTCACTTAAAAATATTTCTGGAAATGAGTAAGGATCAAAGACTAAGTAAACAAGATTGAGATCAATGACTTTCCTTTAAATAATCTCTAATCAATCAGATGAACAAAAAGAGCAACAAAAATAACCTAAGTTTTAAGGAAAAACAATCTTTTTTGCGACAAGGAAATAAAACACAAAACCCAATCAAATACTAAAATAGTGACAACAAGAAAGTTGTAAGCCAGATAGAATACATAACCTGATAGAACATGATCTGAGCTATAGAGAAAGACCAAATAACTACACCCAACAAACATATAGTCAATAATTTTTCAAGGCAAGAAAAATCGACGCACTGGTAGTAACAACACCAGAGCGCTACAACGCTCCTTAATACACTCTGAGGGAGCACTGATTAAGCTATCAATGCTCTGACTGTAACTATAGAGGGCACGGGTTCTGAGAGTTTTTTGGGGAAAACCTCGAAAATTGAACAATTCAAGAAAGTTCAATCAAAGACTTTAAAAGACAAATTTTAGAAAATATAACAGATGTATGGATGGATCAAATCAGCAAACGAGATATGAATATAGGAAAAAGGAAAAGACAAACCAAGTAAAGAACCAAAACTGAAAGCTTCGATCCCCAATGGAGTCGCTAATTTCTGTTATGTAATAATTCCCCTGTGGACAAGCGAATATCCCTTGGATTCTAGACCCCTAATACCAAGACAAAAATATACCTATTTCCGATGTTTGTCTTCGCTACTCCAATTTGAGCTTGATGTCAAAACTCTTTCACATAGTTTGGTACCTGTAAAACTACAGACAATAACGAGAAACAAGGAAATTCCTACTCTACCATATCGGATTAAACAAATTCATCTATAATAGACAAGCATATGTAAGATACATAAACTAGAAGGGAATAAGACAATTATATTGACGAGAACTTGAAAGAGACACTTACAATCATAGATGGTGTTGCAACAACTTCTCCAAATCCTCCTACTCCAACCCCTTGCTTGAAAGATCCATGACCAGAATAATAATGCTTTTGTTGATTATTTCCTACCTTGTTCACCATGAGAATGCTTCCATTTATAGGATTTGTGGGGCCTAACCACCTTGGTTATATTTGGGATTAGTTGAGGATATGAATCCATCATTTCTGGCATCTCCCTTAGATGCAGCCTAAGGGTTAGAGTCAAGTCAAACCAAATCAAATCATCCCTAACTGTCCTTAGAGAAAAGAGGGATTTCTTACCATGATTTTCTCAACCAATTGGTGCTCCTTTACAATGGGAAAAAAGTGCTACAACATCCCTTGCTAGATAGGCAGAGAGTGCTAGCGCTCCATGCATATGAGCAGGGGAGTGTTGATATTCAAACAAATTGTCAAGATGACCAATTCTCATAGAAAAACACTTTGTTTCGTCTGTCAAATGATGTGGGTTCTACTTCTAACATGTTCTAGAGGATGTATCAAGTGTTTCCATGGTGTCATTTGAAATGAAACACATGCAAAACGAAAATGTGAAATTTATGACACTTGTGAAAAAATGTGACACTTGTGACATTGAGAATGAGACATTATCGAAGTGAGGAATTTTGATGTACAACACTTAGTGCTACTCATTGGAAAGTTATGTGCTTGAAAAAAAACCAAAAACTTCATATACCTTTTAATCTGTGTATGTGGTATTGTGATGAATGATACCATTCGTTGGACCTCACTCCAGTGTTGTGTTCTCTCCATGCATTACACATATTAGTTCTTGAGATAGAGGTTTGATCATAGTTCACCACCAATAAATCAACGCGCATGAAGACATTGGTATTTATATCCTTAGAGATACATTTGGTGCTTGTGGCAATGTCAAAAATAGTTAGAAAAATCTTTTTAGGATTTGTCTAAATTTTCTATTAGATTTTGATGTTTTCAATTTGGACCCATATGACCAAAATGGTCAAACAATTTTTCTAAATGAAAATAACATTAGAATGTATACTTATGATCAAATTTTCCAAATTTTCATTTCCTCTGTAATGGTTCTAGATATCATCCAACACATTACTATTAAGGGAGAGATTTTGGTTTTTGGATATTATCCAACACATTACTATCAAAGGAGAGTTTATGAATATCATATGACACATTACTATCAAAAGAGTTGTCTGAATATCATCCAACATATTAATATCAGAAGAGTTGTCTGGATATCATCCAACACAGTACTATGCAAAGAGAGTTTCTATATATCATACAACACATTACTATAAACTATGATTAGAAAAATTTTCAAATTCACATTACCTGTTTAAACATAAACCTAAACATAAAACTAAATCTAAATTGGAGCAAACTTGCCAAATTTACATTACCTGTGTAAACCAAAACCAAAATTGGAGCAAATTTTCCAAATTTATGTTCCATGTGTAATCTAATGACCTAAATTCTAATAAAAATAAATGCATAAATAAACATGCAATTTGCATCCATTAACTTTAGAAATAAAGATACATTAATCATGATTACATAATCCACAAGAAGGAGTGAGTGGTCAGAAACTTACTTGAGAGTTGAAGGAATCAATATGAATGTCAATCCGATGCACCCCAATCCTTGATCCAGTAGGCCACAATAGAGTGTAGGAGATGACTTTCTTCCCAGCCAACCCTCAGTCATCACATCTGAGAGCCTTCGACCTCTCCATCAACTACCTATCCCAACTTCCAAGCATTTATGTCAATTGCACCAAGAGAATACCCACCACTTCCTTTTCCACCTTCATTATATAAACTTCTCTTAACCATCCATGCATAGGATTGACTTGTCAACATGAATTTTCCTTCTTTTTATCTTAATTTTATCTTAATTTGGTTTTCCATAAATTTAATATTACTTATTTTACCTTTTTATTTTATTTATAATGCAATTCCTTTTATTTATTTATTTTAATCTTTTAATTTGTTTTCTTTCTATTTTTATACCATTTTATTATTATTACTTATTTAATAATATATGGCATTATATACTCCCCACCTTAAAGGAAATTCATCCCAAAGTTAACGTTAACTATGTTACTTATGGGTTTTTAATTTTTTCCCTGTATCTTCCAAAACACCCTCTGTTGTAACTTGTATAAGGGCCACCCAAGTGACTGCAACATGCATCGAAATTCCACATCACAACACTGGGGAAGCACAAGTACTCTATATATTTTCTTCCCAACTTTTGGAACCATGATTAAATCCTACTGATCTAACTGGATCCCCAAGGATTGAGACCTCATCTTCCCATGAAGGCATCTGGATCAATACTTATGTACCCCAGGAATCTCAAAAGTTTGATATAAACTCACTCCACAACTACTAGGTACAATCCCCAAGCATTGAATTTCAGTTCCACATCACCACCAACGAGCAATAATCCATCCCTTCTCCTAGACATTGACATCACAACTCTATATCAGGCACTATGGCATTCTCAAGATGGTCCCAACAAGGAAAAATAACCATTGGCATAGTTTGGTTGATTGAGTTTGTCACTACCCCATAAGGTGTTACTTTGTAGATATTCTCCTTTTTAGGTATGGGCTCCCACAATATCATCAAATAATTAAACCAACCCTCTCATCCCACTGATGGATAACTTGACAATCACCACCTCACAACATGTAAGCAGTGCATTAGTTATAATCATAACATCATCATCTCTTAGAAAATAATCATGAGAATACAACATCATCGTCATCACCATATCCTCACACATGTCATCATAAAAAATACATGCAATTACCACATTCCATCACATCATGAAATACTATGATAATATCATAACCTCAACATATCTTTATCAAAGATATAACATTGCATCAACATAATAAATGAAACCACATAACATCATAGGTAAATACCATATGATACGATATGTAAATACCATAGGTATTTTAAGATAAAATAACATTATGATCATAATAAGTATCTCAACACATAACACATGTAAAGAAATAAAACATCATGGACATTCTTACCATGATTCATCAACAAAATCAAATTCATTAGCTTGAATGAATATATAGAAATGATTACTAGATATCACACCTAATGCAAGAAAAAACTATCAAACCCTCATCTAGTACATGGATTTACTTGGTTAAGTTTGTCTGCCTAGGATAACTCTACAAAGGATCATCAATACTATGAGTGCCATGTTATCATCTAGATACCAACCATTTCTTGATTTTCATTTCCTCTTCTTTCAACAAGAAGGTTGAAAATTTACGGGATATGTATATTCAACCTATCAATATGATAAAGTTTTCATATACTTTCCTTGTTTGAATACATTGTTGGTGTTCACATAAAACCCATCTTCTAGAGCCACAATCTCTAGTCATGTTATCTTTCACAAATAGTTCAATTTAGTGAATTTCAACACTATACTATTGCCGACCATTCTAGAATGCCTTAAATTATCAATATTTAAATTATCATTTTTTTATATCTTTTGATCATTACCCAAGTTTCCTATGTCACCTTACATCTCTAACTTACTCACTCAATGACCACTATAAGAAATAGTATGTAAATACTAGGTCATGATTATTCAAGTTAACATCATTCACTTTTGGAAGGATTAGCTCACCGAATCCAAATACACAACCAATCATTGGAATACCAATTTATCACTCTTCATGCTAGCTATCTACTAATCAATATCTAAGAATCAACCTAACACATAGTCCATTTCATTTTCCAAAAGTAGACGGTTGTTATTCTTAAATATTTAAATCCTTTTGAAGTCCATCACTTGTCATCCCTCACCAATTACAAGTTTTCTAGTTCTCAACTTCCTATATTGACACTTCTAAATTATATAGGTAATCATTATGACCCATACCAATCATCCTTATGCATCATTCATGTTTCTCAAGCCACTCATCAATATCCTTAAGAGAGCTTCCACTTGAGAGAGAGATACCCCTTCACAATCATCACATAAATTATCCCTAGGATTTCCTGTGTAAACCTAAATTGGTTTACACTAGACCCATTTTACATTACCTATGTAAATGTAAAATGATTTGGATGTTGTTGATTTGGACTGATATGACCAAAATGGTCAAACAAGTTGTATAAATAAAAATAACATTAGAATGTATACTTATTATCAAAGTTTCCAAATTTACATTACTTGTGTAATGGTTCTGGATATCATCCAACACATTACTATCAATGGATAGTTTATAGTTTTTTGGATATCCTTTGTCACATTACTATCAAATGAGAGTTTTTGGATATCATACAACACATTACTATCAAAAGAGTTGTTTGGATATCATCCAACAGAGTACTATCAAAGGAGAGTTTCTAGACATCATACAACACAACCTGAATTGGACCTAATTTACATTAATTATGCAAAAAAAAACAAGTAAGTTGCCAAATTTACATTACTTATAAGGGGGTCCATGTTAATTTGAGGTCCCACATCAAACTTCTTAGTGCTGCTCATTGTCAAGTTATGTACTTGGTGGGAAATACAACACCTCGTATACCTTTTACTTTGTGTATGTGGGATTGTGATGATTGATACCATTTGGTGGACCTTGCTTCAATGTTGTGTGCTCTCTACACATTGCCCATCTTAGTTCTTGAGACTGATGTGTGATCATCGTTCATCAATGATAAATCGACAGGCACATGCACATTGGTCTTGATATCCTTAGAGATACATTTGGTTCCAATGGCCATGTCAAAAATAGTTTGACAACTCTTTTGAGGAGTTGTCTAAATGTTCTACAATTTGGACCCATATGACCAAAATAGTCAAACTATTTGTCTAAATGAAAATATCATTAGATTGTATACTGATTAGAAAAGTTGCCAAATTTACGTTACCTCTATAACATTTTTGGATATCATCCAACATATTATATCAAGGGAAAGTTTTTGGTTTATGGATATCATCCAACACATTAAAATCGAAGGAGAGTTTTGGATATCACACAACACATTACTATGAAAAGAGTTGTTTGGATATCATCCAACATAGTACTATCAAAGGAGAGTTTTTAATGTTTTCATAAATCCACTCCATTATTACAACACAATGCATCCTAACATCCGATTAAAAAAGTGAAATTTTAGATATCCAAAATTCATTCTCTTATTTATTTAATTTGTATTAAATTACAACAATAACATTGTCTTATCTAACTACCCAAGATGTACATATAATGTGATGATAGATTTACATTAAAAATATAACTAAAAAAGGATGGAGAAACATTAATACATCATATACATATCTCATTCATCCAATATACTTCATGAATGTTTCCTTACTAACAGAGACATACACATGAAATCAATAAAGAATCTAAAAACATTGAGGTACTTATATTTCTTCTTATTCAAATGGATCTCACTCAGGATAATCTCCCACTTTCACTTTATCTGGTTGAAGAAAAACACCTTGCAACAATAGAAAACTAAAATAGCATTTTCCTTTCACCATTCCATGCATCAATCTCAATACAAGGAACTAAAATACTGCAATTTCTAGGCACATGAAAAGCCTCATATAGAGTGTCAATTTTAGGGCTTATGAACTACACATGTTTGCAAGTGAGTTTTACAAATATCATCGATTCTTTGGAGCATTTCTATTTTAGAAATGCCTTCCTCAAGAAAAGACGTGAAAGATATCATAAGATTTTTGGTGCATCGGTTGAACCCTGCGTGGGGGAAGCTGGGAAAGATGGAAGAAAAAGTTCCATTCATTTTTATGGATTATGGGTACCATTTTCAAATAAACAAGAGTGCCATGTATGCAATGGAAGCACCATTCATGAATCATGCTTATGGCTTCCCTAGGATGGCTCGTCTAGCTCTTAAATTACAAAGAAATGATCCATCAGGGAGCTGAGTGGTTTAAAAGAGATGTAGCTCTTGAGTTGCATGAATAGAGCTACCACTATTTTTCTTCTATTTGTGGGGAAACAATGCGGTTGATCATGTGGATTGAATGGATTATGACCTCCTAGAGAACTTTCGCTGTAGAATCTCGAATAAATGAAGTGGAAGTGAAGATTAAGGGCATGAATATGGGCCCTTCGCCATTAAAACCATCAAAAGGAATAAAGCCACGTTGGACATTGAAGTGTCAAAGTTTCATTCCATAGTGAATAATTTATCGAGAAATAAAGAAGACCTATGTCTTGGGGAGGTTCTTTAGAAAGAGGATGCAAGAATTGGAGGATAATAAAAGTGAGGCCGAGATTTTAATAAAGGAGAATGTGTTCGTGAAGCCTTAATTTTTTTCCCATAGACATATTTTTAGTTTCATCTAAGATCCCTTCATGTTTTTTTGGTCAAGTCCTCGATCTACACAGTCAGGGTAGAGATATGAGTTTGGAAGTTCACAAATAACACTAAGTAGGTGAGGAGTCATCTTACCTTCCAATTGTCCTTGATAGGACAATTGAGGTGAGGCCATTGCATGGTTACTAAGATGTTCACTGTGCTTTCCTCGTTGAGTTTTTTTTTTGAAGCGTAAAAATTTGAACATAATAATTTTGATTGACCTTTGATGCTCAATTGGGTTTCCTTTTCTCACCTAGGATCTGCAATTTAACTTGTGTTGAGTTTTTTTTTTTTCTTTTCAACTTAATGGGATCAATCATTAATGACTATCAATCATTAAGAATATGGAAGAACAAAGGTCCAATAGAGTAGAAACCTTGATCTGATACCATATGTAATGACTCAAATTCTAATAAAAATAAATACATAAATAAACATAGAAATTTGCATCCATTAATTAAAGAAATAAAGTTACATTAATCATGCTTACATAATTCATAAGAAGGAGAGAGTGGTGAGAAAATTACTTGGGAATTGAAGGAATTAACAGACTTACAATGCTATGAATGTCAAACCAATGTGTTCCAATCCTTGATCCAACAGACTGCAACAAAGTGTGGGGGAAAAATCTCCTCCCAACCTCTCAATTATCATTACTAAGAGCCCCTGAGCTCTTTATCAACTAGCTATGCCAGCTTCCAAGACTTTCCGTCAATTGCACCAACACAATATCCCCAACTTCCTTTTCTGCCTCCATTATATAGAGTTCTCTTACCCATCCATGCAAGAAGTTCCATGCATAGGATCCACTTGTAAACATGCAATTTCCTTCTTTTTATATTATTTTTTTCTTCATTTAGTTTTCCATCAATTTATCTTTACTTCTTTTTACCATTTTATATTATTAATAAAGTAATACCTTTTATATATTTAGTTTAATCTTTTACTTGATTTATTATTTATTTCTATTTCTATTTTTATACCATTTATTTATCATCATTACTTATTTAATCATATGTGGCATCACATGTGAACCCAATTGGATTCATTTTACATTACCTGTGTAAACCAAAATTGGTAATTTGCCAAATTTCCATGACCTGTAAGGGAGTCAAATTCACTGGGAGGGGCCCACTTCAAACTTCTTAGTGTTGCGCATTGGCAAGTTATGCATTTGCTCAACAATAAAACACTTCATAAACCTTTTAATTTGTGTATGTGGGGTTGCGATGATTGATACCATTCGTTGGACTTTGCTTCAGTGTTGTGCACTCTCTAGACATTAAACATCTTAGTTCTTGAAACTAACGTGTGATCATAGTTCACCACCGATAAACAACATGTATGAGGAAATTGATCTTGATATCCTTAGAGATACATTTGGTGCTTGTGGCCACATCAAAATTTGTTAGACAACTCTTTTGAGAAGTTGTCTAAATGTTCTATGATTTGGATGTTGTCAATTTGGACTCATATGGCCAAAATGGTCAAATGAGTTGTCTAAATGAAAATAAAATTATAATTTATACTCATTATCAAAGTTTCCAAATATATATTAACATGGTTCTACATATCATCCAATACATTACTATCAAGGGAGATTTTTTGGTTTCTGGATATCCTCCAACACATTACTATAAAACAAGTTGTTTGGATATCATCTGACATAGTATTATCAAAGAAAATTATCTATATATCATACAACACATTACTATCAACTATGATTAGAAAAGTTGCCAAATTTACATTACTTATGTAAACCTAAACCTAAATTGGAGCAAAGTTGCCAAGTTTACAATACCCATATAAAGCTAAATTGGACCATTTTACATTATTAGTTGTTGACGTGGGAAAAATTCCCTTTCAATAGATAGGGGTACTCCTCAGTATGAGGTCCCAATTAGACTACGCACCGTTTGGATTAGGAGACCCATCTAGATTTTGGCCTGATTGTCATTACTGGGATGTGGGTTGAATGAATAGTTTGAATGCAAGGGGGGATGCAAATGCAAATTAAACTGCTTGGAAAAATGAAATCTATTCTATCATACTATAGCTAGGAAAAACTAGGAGCAACTGAACAACTTTAAATGCTAACAATCCCTGCAATATATTTCTTCTAGGTAGTTGTTAGAGAGAAACAAGGGTAAGGAGGATAAATATACAAAAGAACAACCAGATTAGTATAAGATACACAATCATATACATAAAAGCTACTTATCATCTCATAACAATTAATAAGAGAAAACAAAAATTGCAGAAAACTTATGGTGACATAAGAGAAGTCTATAAGTGCAACATAATTCTTAGAATGTTTCCAGAAATAACAACATTTACTTGAAATAGTTTAAAGCAAACTACCATCAACAAAACAATATTTCTGTTAAGAAAATTGGCCCTGAGGGCTTCTCAATATTATCTGAGAATATTGGCCCTTTAAAGTGGGTCTATTCATGAATTTACAACTCCCTAAGTAATTTCCTATTGGGGGTTCTTGGGTTCTGCAAAAAGCAGTTACATGTCTCTTCATCTCCCCTTTCAACTTTCTTTTCATAAGTTACAAAAGGTACAAAATTGTGTAACAGTGATAGAAAAAGACAAAAGAGAAGGTCTTTGAGAATAATTTCGGATTTGATGTTGTGTCCCTTTCATTTATTCGGGTCCTTCAAGTAGGCTCCCAGACTTCATGTTGTCCTGAAATGGGAACAATTATGCGATAAAGGAGTGATTCTAGGGAGACATCATGAGAAAATTCATTATGTGAGAGATTCTTCTTATCCATTTTTAAATTAACCATGAAGGATTGGATTATATTTTCTATTCTTGCTGGCTTCACAAGATGGTTGTACATCGAGTCTACTGTCACTCTGGTCACATCCCTGGCATATGTTTGTCTTTGCTTCATGTTTTGTTCGACCGTTGAAAAACTTTGTTCATTGTTCTTCGTCTTTCCTAGCTCTTCGATCTGGGGAAGATGGACTTTGTGAGATAATATATATGTTGCCATATGAATATGTGTGGAGATCAACATTGGATCATATGTAATCCAACACTACATCTCATTAAAGCCTTCTTTGATGGTGGTGAATATTTATTCTTGGCCTTGGCTCTGCTATGTTGTGTCATGATCTACGTGGCTAATTTATAGAAGGCTTGTAGGTTCAAGTACATATATGTTTCCATCTTGTGGATTTTTTTCCTAACTCCCTCGATGCATAACCTGAATCCTTTGATGCTCTCCCTATCACTTTTACTGCTCCTAACCTCTTCTTCCAACTATTTGATCCTTTCATTTTTTTCCTCATTCTCTTGCACCAAATATTTGAGATTATGTTCCAAGGCCAATCTGAAAGCAACACCAATCGAATCCATTGCAATTGGATCATTTCTGCTGTTTTCCATCACATTGGTTTTGGTCATTATTGATAATGGGGCCTTTCCATCCATTGGGCATTTTCTAGTTTTCTGCAATACCGTTTTACCAGAAGCCTTATCAAATATGAAGGTGTTCAAGTTGGATATAACCCAAGCCTTATAGGGTGTGAACATTCCCAATCCTAGCTCACCCAATGGGAAGTGTCCTCCTCTTAGCAAGATATCAGTTGACGACCCCAAAGTTTCCATGTCCATGGGAAATATGTCATCGTTCCTTTCTTCTTATTTCTTCTATTGTTGATGCTACCATCGATGCATTCACTACTACTTCCTCTTCAACTGCAACTTCTTTTGTTGCGACTTCTTCTTCTGTTGTTGCTTCCTCTTCCTTGACTTTATTTTGGGCCTCTCAAACTCTTTTCTCATCTATTATTCTTCCGAGAGGGTTGTCCCTCCTTTTAAATATCACATTGTGGTATTTCCTTACTCGGCAGTGGATTTAATCCTCCTCCCAAATGTCAGTGGTGTAGTCCCACATGTACTTGTAGTTGTTACAGTGATCTCTGACAACATCCAGAGGATTATTCCTCCATAATATTTCCTCACCAAAGTACAAATATGCCAACGTATTTACTTCAACTTCCTCTTCCTTGATGACCTTAAATGAATAATATCCAACCCAAATTTTAATACCCCTTGGATGAACCCCAAGTTGTAATTTTACATATGCTTTATAGGCTAGTGATATGGGATGTTTTGGGCCAAAGTGCCTTTGTATATATACACATTTTGAGGCCATATTGTCTGTGTGATTAGATCAGTGAACCTAACAGATGTATTGTGTAATTACACTCCTTTTTATTAATAAAATACATCATCATTGTAGACCAAGTCAGATGAAACAGTATGGGGGGATATGACTCCATGAGAGGGAAAGGGGGCTACAGAAAATGGGCTAAGTAATGGGGGATTAAGCCAAGGAATAAAATAATATTATTCCTAAGTCATACAATTTATGTTATAATTTTATCATAAGTTCCTAAGTGAGAGGAATTAATTTCCAAGTGGAGTCAAAGGAATTTCCTAGAGTGACAAGTGTCAAGATAGAAACATATAATATAATGTGGGGAACGTAGTGTAATTTCCATCATTTATCATTCCTACAATCATTCACTCATCTTCTTACATCCATCACCCATACCTTGGATGGAGAGTGTGAGAAAAAGTTGGATCTAACCATTACCCAATGAATCCTTGGTAGTTTGTGTTGAAGAAGTAGGTTGTCAGGCCTATGGAACAGTCTCTCTAGGGGAGAGATTTGTTGGGAAAAGTTTTCCCATGTGTGGGAGAGTGGGTGTTATAACTCCTTAAGAAAAATTTTGTTCCAAGTGCTACAGATCTCTGAGACTTCCTGGATTCCTTGTTTTTGAAGCTCAAAAAGGGAAGTGGGACAACTCGTAGGAATGTTGAGTAGAGAAGGGGCTACATTTCCCTGGGTGGGAAAAACTATGGGGAATAAGAGGTTGTGAGTTGAGAACTATTGTTGGAGTGTGTGCTTGAGCCTGTGTTGTTTCTATGATGTGGATCAAACCTTAGTTGGATTAGGAGACTTTGACTTAGAAGAGTCATAGCCCCATCTTGGGGGTGACCTGTTGTTGAGAGTGTATAAACAACATAGTCTACGGTTGGGAGGGACGCTTGAGGTCTTCATGTAGTTGGTGATTTATAACAGAAGATGATTGTTCTTTTATGTGTGTTTACACTTTTTTTTATCGTGTTTACGTTATTTATGTTTGATAAATTTGTATGTAATTATGCATGGTTGTAGATGCTATTGTTAGTTTGCATAACTATTGCATATGTAGGGCATGGTGGTTAATAAATGTTACATGTTAGTCAATTTTCCTAGTATTGGCAACAAAATTTGGTGGCAAGGCTTGAATCATAGCGCAGAATGGGAAACCGTTTCTACATATGTCATAAGGTTGACTGCACATGAGGATTGACTCCAGTTATCATTTCTGCAATTACAAGGATGGTTGAGCGCGTGGTTTTCCTCAATGAGTTATCCCGTCGTTTGAATTGATTTTAGAGAAGCAATGTTGTGTGGTGCGACCTAGATTGGGGCTAGGTACACTACGCTGAGGTTTGAGAGAATTTTTTTTGGTTTTTTGGTAACGAGGGACGTTGCACAAAGCGAGAGAGGAGGCCATATGTACATCTTGTCTTTGTACAATGCTGCACCAACCCTATGTATGATTGTCTGGTATGCAATCTCATACAACACTAGTATGTCAAGGATGAATTTCAAAATAAAGTGTGGGGCTTTGATAGCTCCCTATATCCTGAGGTAGGTTCCATATCAATGTGCTTCACAATCCTCAAAATAAATTCTAAGCAGGGAAACACTACTACGTGTATTGTGAATTTATATAGCTTAGACCTCCTGATGTTTTTGAACGTTTTTAGGTTAGGATCATCTTTCAACACCCGAGGGAAAGTTTGATTATTAAATATTTGATAAAAGTTTCCCCACTTGAGCAAGGTCTATTTATCAATAACACCATTAGTGTCATTGTATATGGTTCCCGGGGTGTCAGTGTATTCTCCTTCTATACTCATGCTTGCATAGGCTTCTTCGACATGGGCCTTGCCTGCAATTTGCAAGTTTTTTCAAGGAGGAGTCATGGTTGAATTTGCAAAACGAGATAAATTTATCATCAGTCTTGAAAATATTAGTGTTTAAACAATTCATGAGGAGTTTATTGACTCAACAAAG
>JZKD02S0550445.1:16116-27535 GCA_000966675.3 Picea glauca
AAAGTTATAAAGAAGACAATGAGAGGTTGATGAAAGAAAAAAAGACAAATAAATGCTCAAGTGATGTAAATCCTAAATCAATTACATAGGAAAAAAATAATGGATCAGGCTCAAGACATGAGGAAGGAGGAAAATATAATGAAAGAAGAGATAACTACAAAGGAGCTAGTTATTCAAGAAGTGTAAGTAGAACTCATAGGAAACAATCAAATCCTCACTCAACAAGAAAATGTTATGAATATGAAGACTCCATAAGAAGTCTAGAGTTATCTCCTATTAGGCACCAAAGAAGGAGACATAAATTGGACAACTTACAAGGAGAGTTGAGAAATCTTAAGATAACATAATTTGATGGTGAAATATAAAAATAAGATGACGCTGAAACCTGGTTGTTGGGAATCAGGAAGTGATTTCAATTGCACAACCATTCACCTAATATTGAAGAAAAAAATGCCACATACCATTTGCATGGAAAATATGTTATGTGGTGGGATCAACTAAAACAAGTGGAACACATAAATGAGAGCAGGATCACTTGGAAACAATTCAAGAGACATTTTCAGAAGGAGTTCCTTTCAAAGCACTACTATGACAAGAAAATGCATGAGTCCTTTGAAATCGGATTGGGAAGCACGGCCATGATAGAGTATGCAAATAAATTATTTGGATTCTTAAAGTATGTGGGGTTTATCAAGGATGACAAGGTGAAGATATATAGGTTTTTGAGTAGTCTTCCATCCTTTTATAAAGACAAGATTCAATATGATGAACCTATAACTTTGAAAAAAACATTAGGAAGACTAAGTACCTCTATGAAAAAGGCAAGGGAAGATAATCTTTGAAAAAATATTGGAAGGATAAGAAGAAAGAAAGGTCTTATCATAGGAGGAAGGGATTCAAACTTCCTTTTAACATAAACAACCCAAATAAAAATCATCAAGATCAACCTGCTAAGGGTGATTCAAAGGAGGAGTCCTTGGGAAAAAGAGGAAGAACACAAATCCAATGTTGGGGATGTAAAGAAGATCACTTGTACAAGTATTTTCTTCACAGAAAAGAAAAAACTAATACCATGCACAACATCCAAGAGACTACAACAGTAGAAGACATGGGTAGGATATATGCATCCCTAGAATATTGACAAGAAGAGTCCAATCCAATATGATTGAGGTGGAAGGTAAGATAATTAATCAAAATGTTTCTATATTAATTGATTTAGGAGCAAGACATTGTTACATTGATCCTAAAATAGTGGATATATTACATTTGGAGAAAAGTCAGCTTGAGAAATCAAGTTTGGTTCAACTAGCCACTGGAACCAAAAGAAAGATTAATGAGGTTGTTATAAGTTGCCTAATAAATTTTAATGGAGTAAGGACAACTGTGGATATGAATTTCATCCCATTAGGATCTTATGATATCCTAATTGGAATGGACTAGATGGACAAGCATCATGTTGTCCTAGATTGTCATGACAAGACATTTACATGTATTAATGAAGAAGGAAAATAGAGCATTGTAAAAGGAACTCCAAGATCCATTTCTATAAGGGATATTTTATCCTTATAGCTGAAGAGATTTTTTTGGAAGGGATGTCAATTGTATGCAACTCATGTGGAGGAACTAGAAAATCCAAAGGGGCCAAGCCATGAATACTTTTAAGTATTGCAATAATTTGAGGATATATTCCATGAAATACCAGAATGGCCACCAAAGAGGGACATATAATTCTCTATTAATTTAGTACCAGGAGCTTCCTCAGTATCAAAGACACCTTACATAATGAGTACAATGGAATTAAAATAATTACAAATGCAACTGGAGGAATTGATGAAGAAAGGGTACATACGCCCAAGCGTTTCACCTTGGAGAGCACCAATACTCTTTGTTAAGAAGAAGGATGGAACAATAAGGTTGTATATTTACTTTAGATAGATGAATAAAACCACGGTGAATAACAAATACCCTCTACCAAGAATTGATTACCTCTTTGATCAAGTAAGAGGAGAAAATATATTTTCAAAGATAGACTTAAGATCCAGATACCACTAGGTAATAATCGATGAAGAAGACATCAGTAAGACAACCTTCAAAACCATGTATGGACATTATGAATTTTTAGTGGTGCCTTTTGTACTGAACAATGCACCAACTATATTTATGTGTTTAATGAATGCCATATTCATAAATTATTTGGATAAGTTTGTCATTATGTTCTTGGCTGACATACTTATTTATTCTAAGTCCAAGGAAGAACATGAACATCACTTGAGGTTGGTGTTGAAAGTACTAAGGGAACAATAGTTGTATGACAAGCTTAGTAAGTGATATTTTTACCAAGAGAAAATCCATTACTTGGGATATATTATTTTAGAACCAGGCATAATCGTGGATCTAGAAAAGATCGAAGCCATCAGAGGATGGCCAACACCCAGGAATGTTTCAAAAATCAAATATTTTATGGGATTGGACATATACTATAGGAGGTTTATAGAATGGTTCTCTAAGATTTCTCATCCCATCACTTCTTTACAAAATAAGGGAATTAAATTTGAATGGACAACAGAGTGTGAAGAAAACTTTAATTTTCTGAAGGAATTACTTACTAGTTCACCTATTTTAAAGATTGTTGACCCAAATAAGAATTTTGTGGTTTGTACAAATGCATGAAAAGAAGGACTTGGTGGATTCCACACTCAACATGGATATGTCATCAGTTATGAGTCCATAAATCTTAAATAACACGAGAAGAACTATGCAACACATGATTTGGAGCTTGCTTCCATTGTTCATGCATTGAATATGTGGATGCATTATTTAAGGGAGAATAAATTTGAATTAAGAACATACCACAATGGTCTGAAATATCTTTTTGAACAACCAAATTTGAATGCTAGGAAGAAAAGATGGCTGGAATTCTTAAGTGAGTATGACTTTGAACTCAAGCATGTCAAGTGGAAATAAAACAAAGTTGTTGATGCACAAAACAAGAGAGTGCATCTCATGCATGCTACACCCATTAGTATGCACCAGTCAAATTTAAAAAGAAGAATTTTAAATGTGGTTGTTACAGACCAACATTATCTATAGGTAAAAGAGAGTTTACATCAAGAGAATATACAACAAAATTTCAGAGGGTATGAGATTAAATATGATGGATTTCTTATGCACATAAATAGAATTTATGTTCCTAGTTCCATAGAAATTAGGAATTTGGTATTAAAGGAAATGCATAATGTTGTGTATGACGAACATTCCGGTTACCAAAAAATAATTGCAGCAGTAAGAAGCCAATTATTTTGGCCCGTGATGAAGAAGGATGTTGCTGATTTTATTACCAGATGCATGGAATGTCAAAGAGTAAAATGTGAGCATAGACACCCAATGAGTTTTCTATAGCCATTACCAATTCCCAAGAAGAAATGGGAAGTGCTAACCATTGATTTTATAACTAAGTTGCCCAGAAAAACAAGGAAACATGATTCGATAATGGTAGTGGTTGATAAATTGACAAAGGTTGCTCATTTGTTCTTGTAAAAAAGACTCATACACCAACTAATATTGGAGAAATTTACATGAAGGAGATTACTAGGTTGCATGGAATACCTAAGGAAATCGTCTCAGACAGAGATACAAAGTTTGATTCAAATTTTTGGAGGGGATTATTCAAGGGATTTGGCACAAATATGATATTTATCACAACATACCACCCACAACCAGATGTGTAGATAGAGAAATTCAACCAAGTAATCAAAGATATGTTAAGAATGTATGTGATGGATAAGCCATCTAAGTGGGAACATTACTTACATTTGGTTGATTTTTCCTATAAAAATGGGTATCAAGCTTCCTTGAAGATGATCCCATTTCAAGATTTGTATGGTAGGAAATGCAATACTCTAGTGAGTTGGTAAAATCCAATTGATAGAGTGGTACTTGTGACAAAATTTCTCAAGAACATGGAAGACCAAATGGTTAGAATTAAGAAGAATTTGAAGGAAACACAAGATAAACAAAAAAGTTATGAAGAAACAAACATGACAACTAGAGAGTTTAAAGTGGGAAAGCATGTAGTTTTGAAAGTGAAGCCCAAGAAGAGGTCATTGAAGTTGGGCAACTGTGCAAATCTAGCATCCATATTTTGTGGTCCATTTTAAATATTGGGCATAATAGGGCTAGTTGCATACATGCTTGCATTTCGTGCTTCCATGAATGTGCATATTATGTTTCATGTTTCTTTGCTGAAAAATTATGTACATGATCCTAACCATGTTATTGATTGACATTTGATTCAGGTAGAACCAGAGGGAGACTTCCAGGTCCAGCCAATGCACATATTGGAAAAAAATTCAAAGTTCTATGGAATTGAGTCATAGAACTGATAAAATTTTAGTGGACTTGCTACGGTCTTGAAGATGCTACTTGGGATCTTGAAAATACCATACGGGCATAATACCAGCAACCTTTTGAATAATTTTGAAATTGGTATTTCTATTTTTTTTATGCACTGAGAATAATGCAAAAATAAGGGGGAGGGGAATGTAATACCCTAGTTTTGATTCCCCAAATTAAATAATGTATTTTGTTATTTTATGAAAGGCCAGAGTTCCCAAACAATTAAAAGTGGTTGGAGTGCCTAGGAAATGTAACACTTGATCATTATTGATAATAAAATACATCATTGTCTACTAGATGAACAAGAAAAAGAGTTATAGGGGTATATGATTCCATGAGAGAGGGGGCTTAAGGGGCTAAGTATTTTTTTACCCATAATATATTTAATCGAGAGAAGTGGTTACATGAGATTCTTGGGGAAGACCATGTGATTCTTGATTTCCCAGTAAATATATAAACCCATCTTTGGGCTATTTTGGAGGTTACACACACATTCCTCATTCTAGTCACTCTCTCCATTCACTCCTTTCTCATTCATTATTCCCATTCATTCCTATCTTGGGTTGGGGGAAAAAGAAGGAAAATGAACTATTGGAAAATAAGCCATTGGTTGTTGGTTGTAGAAATGACTGGTGTATTCCAACCATGAATTGATGCTTGCATGTCTGAGATGCATTAGTATGTGATGAATTTTATTCAGAGTTGTTAGTCCTGAGAGTCCCAACATGGAGATTCTAGACTAGATGCATTGGATCCTTGGAAAGAAGTGGACAAGTTGAGGGACTACGTAGCAGTGAAGGGGGTCCATTGTATTTGGCTGGTGTAGGTTGGGGAGAAGAGGGATGGTGTACTTTGGATTATTGTGTGTGAGAAACCATGATATCTTAAGTGCTAACTGGTTTGGGGAATATGAGTGTCATCATGGAATCCATCCTTGTGGATTCATAGCCCTGACTTAGGGGTGACCTGCTGTTGAGATTTGGAACAATGGCGTCTATGGTTGGGTGGAACGTACTTGGTTTGTATCTAGTTGGTGATTGAAGTTTTTTAAGATAAGTGCTCTCTGTCATGGTTTTCATTGTTGTGTATTTATTTATGTTGTGTATTATTTATTATCTCTGAGATATGATGTGTTTATTCTATGCATGCTTATTGGTTATTGGTGTGCATGGCATGTTAATAGCTAGTTATAGTTAGCATGAATATTGATGAATGCATGTGTACATTTCGTTCTTATTTATGTAATTAATGGATATCAAAAATGAAAAATATCCCAAGAGGGAGAAATTAGAGGTACCCATGTGGTCGGTACTGTACAAATTAGAGTGTATAGAAAAGAATTTTGGGTTTAATGACCTGGGTGTGTTACAAAAAATGTGGCATTATAAAAAAAGAGAGTAGTTAGCATGCCAAACCTGGTAATTAGATTATTCTCTAGTAACTGAATCAATACCTATTCATTTACCTTAGTTAGTGGTACATCCAACTTGGTCCATCATGTAAATTATTCTATTGCAGTCAAGATGTATTTGTGTTGTGTAGAGGAGTTTGGATTGATATATCTAATGACCTCCATAACCCACTTCTCAAAAGGTTCTTCAAAAGTGACTTATTATAAAGGAATTGCTAGTTTCTTCTCCCTATCAACACACTTCTGGCATGCTTTACATTTTCAGACATATGCACAAGAATCTTTGAAAAATGTTGGATAGTAATATCCAACTATCAAAATCTTATGAGTTGGTAGGTACCAGATTTTCCACCTAGGATAAGTAGAAAAAAGTACAGATAATCTTGGTATCCAAAAATTTATTTAAATCCTTATGTATCAGTGGTTATAGAGTTATATTAATTGTATGTAGTTTTTTCTAAAAAGGATTTATGTCTTCTTTGAAATGATTGATGTTTTATATGATTTTCTTGTCGTTTGTCCTTAGATCCTTATATGTCCATGCAAAGACATCCTTGTATTTTGTGGATAACTAGATATAGGAATAATTCTCATATTCTAAGAAACATGTTCCCAATTTGATGTATTTGGGGTTTTCTTGGGTACCCAAGCTGACTAATTGACGACTCATGGAAGAAATATTTGTGTTCATGTTAATTGTTGATTGAAACCTTGTTTGCAGATCAAACAATTTTTCCAAATGTAGAACCCCTTTAGTTATTGGGTTACTTTTGAAACTATTTAATATATCTCTATAGGTCTGCATATCCCTTTCACGTTCCTCATCATCAATGAAAATGTCATTAAAGGTCCCTACATTGGTGAGGAATTCAGTTATGTATTCATCATCATTGAGAACTCTCTAGATGGTAATATTGTTTGGTATAAAGGGCTTGAAAATGAGTTAAATAGAGAAAATACAATTCATAGACGAAAATCTTGAAGTTGTGTTAGCTAAATTTGCAACAACAACAATCTTTGAGAGAGGAATAAAAGTGATATTAAATGCATTCAAAATTATCAATCAACTTCAAAACCTCCCATGGATAACCTTTTAGGTGAGGAGACTATTATCGATAAAATATATCCTATGGATAGGGTGGACCATTAACAAAGTGAAATTCAAATAACCATATAATTCTTTCTCTAAAGTAGCCTACAACGTTTTATCTATAACTACCTTTTAGTTACGAGGAAACTCACGTAGTTATGATGGATAGTTGGATATGAGTCTTACAAGTTGTCCTTACTCCAATCGTCTTCTCTCCTATCCAAGTTTGAAAACCTTCACATAGATAAGAAACAACTTCCTAAAACTTGTTGGTAAAAGTAGAATTAATATGAAATAATTATTTTAACTAAATCTATTAGGTGAGTTAGAACCACATCCAAATACTGAAAAGAGAATAAATGATTGAAATTGACATAAAATTTGGGGGAGATAAAGAAGAGAGATATTAATTTTATTAAAGTAAACAATGACACATAAAACATATACCTAACCTTGTTTCTAGAACTATATATTACCTTTGTCTGGATTCCTTCGTCCTCAGGACCACTGAGGACTAATTCAAAATCTAATTCTCTTTTGCAGGTGAGTGTGAGGGAAACTAGGAGGATATAGGCCTCACAACAAGAATGGGGGAGAAAACTTAGGAAATAGGGGTTTCTTGGTAGATGATGGTCATTAAAACAATATAAATATGATTGAATTTGATTTCTTTGGGCATGCAGATAACTCTATCATAGCCTTGATCTCTCTCTATGTGTCATCCTTTCCTTCCATTAGGCCTATTTTTATACCATTTCAAGATGGTCGAGACCATTTGACATGGGTTTTAGGGAGTTGAAAAAGTAGTTTCCCAAAATCCATTCTTAGGAGCACATAATTTTCACAATTTTTTATAATTTTTTAATTCATTTTTTAAGGTTCATGTGCCTTTGTTGAAGGGAAAGGGAGTGTACATGCTCCTTTTGTGATAATAAAATTCATGTGGATGGATAAAGAGGATTTTTGGACCAATTTAATAGTGGGCCCAAGATGCAAGGGATCAATATGAAAGGGATAATGGATAAATAAAGTAATTTAAGGCATGAGAGAGACACAAGATGCTATAACATATGCTCCCTAATGAATGATCTTAGAAGGTGATTTGATTGTCTAAATTCATTATAATACAATGGAGGAAGTTGATGAGTAGGGAAGGTGGATTTTATCATAATTTGTCTTAGGAAAGTACTTACAACAAGAACCGAGGCATTAGATGAATCTCTTCCTGAGAAAGGAATACCCATCCTCAGGCGTGGACAAGTATGGCTTCCAAATCAAGTACATTTCAAATCCATATATATACATGAAGTAGATATCATGTCCATGAAAATATACATGGTGGATCCATGTCAAAATAGATCATATCCACAAACAAATAAAAAATAGATCTATGTCTTAGTATACATTAAGAAGATAACTGGAATATATGAGATGAACAAACTGATCCTCCAAAAGGTACCAATGTCATGCGGGTGAATGGTATTGTCTTATGAAACTTAGGGAACAACATAAAGAAGAGATGACACTATGTCCCATGGTCTTAAATACAAACACACTAAAGGTATGAATCTAAATCATGTGAATAAATTACTTAAGTGACTAAACCATTAGAATAGATAGTGCTTCCTTAGGCCTAATGGGTCATAGGGAGAGGAATATTGAGACAGGAAAGGAGTAGCGACATTCATGATATATGATGCATAGAATGGGGCATGCTTATTAAATATGGTCTTGAGTGGGGATAAAATAAACTCATCCACCCCCTAGAACATGGAAGGGACTATTTGATTATGAGTCATTGATGTATACTATTAACAAATGTGAGACAACCCATCAATAATGAAGATGGGCATCGAGGCACCTAGTATAATGTGATGTCATTGAACACTTGTAGAATCTATCAATTAGGAGACATTGATGTATTCCCATTGTCAATAATGAGGGAAATTTCCATTGAGGACTGCAACCCCCAAGGTACTATGAAATCTATTGATCCCCGTCCTAGAGAAACTAAGTCAGATTCGATGGGAAGATATCTATTGGAAGGAGGATATTAAGGCATACCCCATCATCCAACATGAGTGGACATAATGGAAATTATTTAAAGGTCTCAGACAAAATTTAGAAGAACAAACCACCAAATAAGTCTCTCACATTCACCATATGGAATAATTCACATAAGAGACCCTATGAGTAATGATCGATAATGAATTCCATTGATAGAGGTGAGGACTTACCCTAATGATGAAAATGGAAACCAAGGTACAACATGAATCCCACAATGTGTATAGGGGTATTGATTTTGAACACATAAGAAAACACGCAGTCCATGACCAATGATGAGATGTCATTTTTTGAGTGCAAGGTAACCTACCAATCATGAAAATAGGCCTAGGGTGTTATTGAATCTAGGTAAATATCTCAGATAAATGTGTTTTAGTTGATAAGAGATGCCCCACTAGTGAGAATTCAATGGATACCTTCCACACTGAAATGAGTAAAGAACATATATATTGATGAAATTGAGAAGAACTTGAAAATTGGGAAGGTCAAATTGAGAGGTCAAGAAATCAAAGGAATATATTATACATGCTAACGAAAACCTTTGAACATAAGAATACCACAATGGTGACTTGGAAAAAATATGACATACATTGGAACAATGATATAATTTTGTGATACAGGAGGCATCAACATAATCTTCATAATGATTGGAAGAGTAACCAACCAAAGGAGTAAAAAACTCAAAAATCAAGGTTTGGCTTCCTAAGGCCATACTAAAATCCAACTTGATGAGAATATGACTAAAAAATGGTGATTTGTTCAAGGGTAGCATGACTCAAGATTGTGGACACCAAAAGTGAAGATCTTTGTTCTCTTCCCCCTCCATTTTTTTACAATATTTGTTTTTTTAGTTTTTCTTTTTGGTGTTATAAAAGATGAAAAAAAAAGATTAAAAGAATGCTAAAATACAATGGAGGAAATGAGTGTCAAAGGACAAGAAAACAATTTCCAAGAGCATGGAACATACCTATGCAAGATGTAGGAAGGATGTGCAGGATATGGAATCTCATCAAAATAAACTTGTATCCTCCAGTGATAAGGGTTCTAGGTTACATAAGAAAAATATGCAAAGGTGAGTGATTGAAGACAATGCATAAGAAGTAAGCAACAAATGGTGAACTTTAGTAGGAATTAGGCTCAAAAGCGTAATCAACGATATGAAATGAAAAAATATAACTTGAAATGTAAAAAGGGGAGCCCCTTGGGACATGGAAATAAATAGGTTGAGAAGAATTCATGTAGTGTCGATGAAAAGTAATGGTGGGGATAAGAAGGATTCCAAGCTTATGAAAAAATTTAGCATGAGTGAAAAGATGGAAAACAAGGCTCTAATTATGGAACACATGATCGCTAGACTATACCACATAAATTGTGATACTTTAAAGTGGAAAGAAGGCTATGTATCACAACTTGGCGGGATCAATCATGGGGAAAAAGATAGAATAGAAAAATAATAATGCATAATGCAAGGTGGAAAACCTAACCTAAATGCCAGTTTCAAGTCCATTACTTTTCATACTAGATCAATTTGGACCAATGTGATGAAAAACACCACGTGAGTGACCTTAGAACTTTGACACATATAAAAAAATGCAAGCATAATCTAAAACAACCATGTTAGGTATTAAATATGGAAAAATAGCTCATACAAATGAGTAATAAGAATTTCAAGCTATACAAGAGTGGGTAAATTTTGATATACATGTGAAAATACGAGTTTTTACCAAGTTATTGTGCAAATTTAACCAAAATATTGATTTTAGCTAAAAAAAAAGCCACGAATGTTAGAAAAAGATTATGTGAGCTTCCACCATCATATTTTAGATTCGTTAGATCAAGATAACTCATCATCTCGTTCTCTTTCAATTCATCCATTTCATTTCAATTTTTTTCTCATACTTTAGCTAATGGGGACCCATTTTAGTGAAAGGAAGGTGCACTAACACCTTTCCTTCACACAAGGTGTATGTAGAAGGCCCTAAAATCAATTTTGCTTCAGATAGGTTGTGTGTACATGCTCTCGTTATCAAGGAGGACCACCTGTACCCCTAAAACTTTCCAAAAAATCACCTTAACTTGCAAAATTTTCCCTTGAAAATGAAGATGGATATAGTATGGAGATAAAGAGAGCATGTATACGTTGATAACCATGTCATATAATATCCATAGGCCATGAATTCCCTCTGGGAATGTGTCTTGTTAAATATTTTCACCGTTCCAAAATGGTGTGCACAAAAATGATTGTTTCAAATGCTAATAGGATACAGGGAACCAAAAAAAGATTCTTTCATCATAGACAATGAACCCCTTAAGCTTGAGGTGGAAGAAATATAATTCATAATATGTTTATCCTAATTCATGGAACCGATAAAATTAAAGGGATGTGGTCAAGGTGGAGGTACAATGACAATCCGAGAATATGTCATTACATATTGTTCCATGGGAATCTAAAAGATGGG
>JZKD02S0550445.1:52784-79763 GCA_000966675.3 Picea glauca
CCCCCCGCTTATAATCCAAGGATGATTTCTTAACATCCCTCCTAATAAGATTATGGACTCCAGAATATCCTTTTTCATTGTCAGAGTTTGAAAACCATACACATTAGTGATATATCCCCTTTCCACTAACCCATTCATTTTGTACCTACCCATTAGGAGTCTCTCAGAACTCGAGCATATAACTATAGTTACAATATATGGATCCCATAAGATGGCCAAGTTCCCTAAGGCTCCTTCAGTTCCAACAACCTCCCCTTCACATCTAGCCCATATTTTGTTTTGTTATTATATTCATATAGGTTTTATTAAATTTTGTTTCTTGAAGTAACATGATATTGGGTTTTTCCTGAGCATTAAGACCTCACATATTCCATGATATGAGCTTCATTTGAAAACCTAGGTTGTGGGTGGAAATACTTACTTGGGAGGCCTATTCACTATCTGGAATCGATCAAGAGGGTCATTGTATTTTCAATCTTTTGTTTTGAGACTTTATCCCTCGGTTCTTCTCATCTGTCCCTGGTTTATCCAAAGGATTTAGTGCATTGGGTTTAATTCCCAAATTTCCATAGGATGACATTGTTTTCCCTCGCGTTCCTAATTTTTTTTTTCTCTTTTTTAATAGATCCCTATGAAATCCTATGAGTTGGCCTTATAGAATATTATTTATGTTATTTTATCCATGTTCTACTATCATTTCTTTCATTTGTATTTTTTTTTCATTGTGTTCCATTTCTTGATTTCCCATATCCCCTTTCCAGTCTTCCTAGGACTCCTCATTTCCATCATTCTCCTGCATGTTGATTTGTGGTTCCTCCTTTATTGACATTGTTGTCTCTACATATTTATTTCTTCTATTTAGTTGTTCCTCTTCACCATTATCATTTTTTTTCTAATTTTTGTTCCTTGACCATACGCTCCTTACTTGATTCCCTCTGTTTTGTATGAACTAACACTTGGAATATGTTTACATTCTTAATTAGATATTTGATTCTTAATTGTGGTTTTCATCCATTATTCCTCTTATTAGGGTACCTTTGTGTATCCTTCCTTGTCCTGCTGATTCTTTGTCTTATTAACTATGCTTTTTGCATTCAAGAGGAATTCTCTGAACAAGTGTTTGTTCTCATGGAATTTTCGGCATCTAAATGGGATATGTTCGTAATCTAGTGTTTGTATACATTCCTTGTCTTAGAATGATATGGTGATTGAATCTAGAAGTGACCCTACTATGTTCATGTGAATAAAAATTCAATCATATGAGGTATACCTTCCATATTTGGTACCTTCTGATAGCTTTATGAAGGATCATAAGTTATTCTCTAGACCTTCTAGGATTTCTTTGTCCCAAAACTATTACAGAAGTGAATACATGTGGATCCAAATTGGGGCTTCCGTAAAGTCTTCTTTCTCTATAGAAAATTGTTCTATCCAAAACCGGAGATGGAGGCCTAATGAATTAAATAAGTAATCCCCCTCCTTCAAAGATTCAGTCTCTATCCTCTACGCAAAAGAATATTACAATAAATAAACCCTTAGATCCAAGCTTTAGGTCTACTTGCCCCTTGATTTTCCATTGTATGTGCACCCAAACCATCAAATCATTTTTCGATGGCCATATTACCATATACTTGACAATCACATAATGGTCCTTCATATATTGAATATATTCCCTAATTCTATTTGAAGTGACCTCATATATGGGATTTGACTATGCCTTTTCTAGACCCCCATTTCTCAACTTATGCTTTGATTTTTTATGATCCTTTTCAAGGTTGGCCACACTACTTCCCTGTAATGTCCCTTCCATTATGACAACAATTAGTGATGTACAAAGAGATAAATATTATTTTTTTGAAAAAGCGTTAGTACAAGTGAAAATGCGTCATAACAAATATTAATAACTACACAATAAATTTCATCACAATCAATTGAAAGCAACATAATTATTATTCAATAAACCATATCTTATAAATATAACATAAGGAAGCTACCCACCCAACCTATCCTACACGGTCAGGACCTCCAAGACACATAAGTAATGCTCAAGTCTAGGATTCATCTTATTGATTTCGAAAACTTAAGGTGTCATGGATGGTGACTATTATGAGGAACAAGGAGGTATCTAAATCCCATTAATTCAATCATAAACCACAATTCAAGACTAGATTTATCAAGCATACTTAACCATCAATTTCCCAGGGTGCATTAGTATAATCCACTATACTTAATCAATCTTTCATGAAATATATAAGAGTAATAAAGTAAGAGAATAAACATAAATATAATAAGAATCATAAGTCCAAGTACAATCATAAAGATTCAATGCCAATTTATAAATCCAGTGGGATCCATAAGAAGAGAAAATCCACTTAAGCAACACATAAAGGATTTATCACTACTTTAAGTATCCTTTTTAAAACTATAATATAATCATAAAAGGAATGATAATAATTCAAGCCACTTGCAAACCCATTTAAGAGAACTAAGAAGATCCAAAACATATTAAGCAAAATAACGAGACTTCGTATACCCACATACTTATCCCAAATAAAGACTTTTAAGAAGATCAATCATACTAAGTAAATGATAGAAGTCAAGATGCCCTACATATCCATATAAAGAATTTAAGTAAGACCCAAGTCCTTTTAACAATATATATAGAACTCATTACTAACTTACAATCCATTAAAATTAAGAAAACCCAAGTATTAATTAAACAATAAGTAAAGAGCTCAATTCTAACTTACAAATACATTTAAGAATTTAGGAAGACCCAATCATAATTAACAATAAAATTATTCATATGCTAAATTACATCTCCATAGTAAAGAAAACAATAAGGAATTCCATAATCTATCCCATCCATTGATCCGATGTGTAGAACAACTCGAAATTTGTTCCATACCTTAATCCAACACTCGTTCTAGACCTTAATCTGACACTCAATCCAAACCTTAATCCGACACTTAATCTGGTCTTGGATCTGACACAAATTCGTGATAATTTAAATTAAATTCAACATGCAGAAAAATGATTTTATCAATTGTATAGCCTTAGAGGGAGGGAAAATAAATGTGACGCAAGTTCTATCAAGAAGTGGCAACGATAGGTTAGGGATAAGTGAATGTTTGTATGCCAAGCCAATCAATAAAATCACAACTCACCCCTCTCACAGTTAACTCTTCTAATGTTACCACTGTTTTAGAAATGAGGAAAAATCATTACAAATATTAGCTAATTGGAAATGGGTAAACCACCCACGAACATGTTAATTAACATGTTTTTTTCATATAGAAACATTTCCATAAAAAACTTAATCCATCCCTAGATCCAACACCTATTCTGACACCTTATCTGGCACTTGTTCTAGACCTTGAAATGGAACTAAATTTATGATAAATTCGAAATAAATAAACATGAAGCAAATAAGATTTTGGTAATTATTAATCTTTAAGGGAAGGGACAATAATTTAACACTAAACACTCAGGAAGTCAAATTATTTTTGTAGCCCCCAAATTCATTCCACAAATTGTAATAATATCAAATGTAAAATTTAGGCTATAAAAATAATCAAAACAACAATTGCTCAATTAGATTCTCATATTTGTTTTCTAAAATATAGCAAAGGAAATCCACAACTTCAGAAGCTTCTACCGGTTTTGACAACATAAAGCGCCAATTTCGTTTCCAAAAAATTATCAAACAAAAATCTTAAAATTTAATCATTCAAGTGGAAATCACTTGTAAGACCCTACATGACAGTAAATACAAATTTGCAATACACCTACAGCAAGCTAAGAGACTTCTATTGGGTCTGTATTTTAAGATACAAATCAAACCTCCTTTCTAAATTGGTTAATGGAAAGGGATACGATCGAAAGTCAAACAGAAGGCAAAGAAAACACAGGCTCCAAATAGAGCATTAACAATTCTAAGATGGTTGCATCAATTCCCAAATCATTTACAAAGGAAAATATACACTAAGAGCTTACAATTTCAACAATCATAACCATAATCCCTTTTTCCAACAGAAATTAAACTACTCACGCAAAAAGCAACTAAGGAATTTAAAGGTAGTAAGAAACACACTAATGGAAGTTCATTATACAAGAAATCGTTACTCAAGAATTTCCAAACCCAAACCTATATAAAGAGACATTCTCTTGAATACATGATGCATTCCATAGCCTAAATTCACAACTATATAGACCACTAATTTAAATTTAAAATCTGATATGCCAAACAAGGGCATCGATCAAGAAATTCGTACTTTCTTTTGCATATATCAACTAGAAGCCATTGTTCCTTCAAGAAATTAAAAAGACAACAATTATCAAAATTTTCTTCTAGATCTCAAACCAATAAGGAACTTACCAATTCAAAATTATAATTACAACACAATTTATGTTGGATTTCCAAAGCTCTTATTATACAATAAAATCTTAATGAAATTAAAAATCTCAAATGAAAATACCATAATCGACGACGAAGAATCGAAGATGTTCTTTAGCAAATGGCGCTCCTTCCTTTCTCCCACTTTAGAATCGTTGAAAATTCACTAGTACCTCCCATCCAACACTAGGGGTACTCTTCTTCCCCCTTATCCCCCCAATTCACAAAGGGGCCAAGCAAAAAAACCCAAACTACTATAGCACCAAGTTTTCTTCGCAAGGGAAAGCTACCACTCTATCCTCAAACTTGGTCACCCAACTCTCACAAGTAAAACACAATCCCAAAATGATTTTGGCAACATAACTTTACCAATAACCAGTGTGTCCTTTCCCATCTAGACCATTTTCTTTATAGGAATTTCCTCACTGACAAATTTCCTCATGCATAATTAATAACTTTTTAATTAAATAAATTAGGATTATTCACCCTCACACTTGTCACCCTCTCCCCAATTTGTACAAGTAATTACCTATTTTATTTCAATTAAAAGTCATTTTTCCTCACATTTCCCAAATGTCTTCCCTAAATTGCTCTTAGTTGTCTCTTTATTCCCTAGATTCTCATTTAATGAATGTATCCTTACTAAATCTTTGTTAGAGTTAAAATAGGATTCTTCTTCTAGTTAGACTAGTGGTAGCTAGACTCTAGATACCATTCTATGTGTACACCTATTCTCTCATATTTTATTTCTTTCTTATTTTAAAATTCCCTTTTAATATTTTCTTGCACACATGTACATTGTATCAACTCCTTATATTTATCTCACTTTTCTTTAGATTGATTTATCTCTAATATTTTAATTTATTTAACATTTTATTTTAGTCCCCTAACTAAACTTAAACTTAGGCTTAGTGTTAGAATAGGCTTAGACTTTCATTTGTATATATAATTAATAAAATTACTCATTAATTAATTATTTTAAATACGACAATGTCAAATTAATTCATTGTTTTCTAGGCCACCTAGATTCATTGACTATAGTTTTTAAATTACGCAACATGCCCTTAAAGATGCACCTTTGTGATCCAAGGGTGACACTCTCTTTTGAATGGTTTTGGTAGTTTTCCAACCCTTGGAGTCAAAACTCCACTTGGGTGACCTTATGAGAGACTAAGGGCTTCTAAAGAATAAGGAATCTACCTTATTGCACACCCCTTAGAAATATTTGTGAGCGACTATTTCAGTCTTCCCTCACAAAATTCATGGACCTCTCGAACTAGGTAATTGTTAAAGTACAATTTGAGCCACGACGAGAGTGATAGTAGGCCGTGACAGGGACACTGCCACACCTCTGCTTCAATATATGGTTTCTTTGTAGGGCCCCTCTACTCCTTATATGACCCTGAGTAGCAAGCATCATCATCATGCATCCATTGACAAAAAAATGTCACTGATCCATATAAATAATCATAAAAAATCAATCATATGTCACATATTCATATAATGAATACCCAAACCCAACACAATCCACTTTCTAACTCAATCCAGAGTCCAAGGTAGTTCGTTGATTCCATCGGCATCCAAAAGTTTTCAAGTGTCTTGCACACTCAGGGAAAACTTGTCAATAGAATTTGTCAATACATATATCAAGTAAATATAAATCATAACCCATCAACATCATCATGTAAAATCCATAGTCTAAACAAAAAACATTGTACTATAACCAAAGCACTTGCACGCAAGTGTCCTCAAAAAATAAGTAAATAACATGTGCTCAGTAGAGAGAGATGTTACATACACCCCCTCTTGGTTTAAAATTCATCATGAAGTTGTACAATATATAAAATGAAGTAAATAAAAGTATCTAAAAATATTTATATGTCTAATATATCAAACAAGTAAGGAAACTACTGACGCATATCATATGTGTGCTCCCAGGTAGCCGAGTGTGGACTATAATTGTCCCACTAGACCTTGACCTGATCGAATATTCGACGCCATAATTGTCGAATGCGATGGTCCAAAATGTGGATTGAATCTTCCATGAGAGCACCCTCATTCGACACCCGCAAAAAAATCATGTCAATCACATGTGTAGGATCACTAACATAATGTCTCAAAATAGATACATGAAAAACATTGTGCATACACCTCAAAGAATCAGGCAATGCTAGTCGATAAGCCACATGGTCCTTTATTTTTCAGAGTTTAGAATCATTTCCAAACTTGATCAAACTCTTGTGCAGTTCCACCTATAAGAAAACTCGGTCGCCAACTTCATAACTGTGGTCAATGCGATGCACATCGGCATAACTCTTCTGTCAATCTTGCGCTTATTTAATCCTTTGTCTTATTGATTGCATTTTTTCTTCCATTTCTTGGATCACTTCTGGTCCTACTAGGACCCTATCCTCAAGTCGATCCCAACTCAATGGTGTCCAACATGGTCACCCATAAAGAACCTCAAATAGTGCCATCTTAATGGTACTTTTATAGTTTTTGTTGTATGCAAATTCTACTACTGAAAATAAACCTTCCCAACGTTTATGTTGGTCTATTACACAGATATGCAACATATCCTCCAAAATTTGGTTCTCTTTTTCTGTATGCTCATCTGCCTTAGGGTGATATGTTGTACTAAATTTCAGTTGTGTTCCCAAATCCTCTTGGAAACTGGTCCAAAATCATCCTGTAAACACCAAACCTCGATCGAATATGATCCTTCTTGGTACACCATGTAACCTTACAATCTTGTTGACAAAAAATCTAGCTATGTATGGCACCTAATATGTCATACATACATGAATAAAATGTGCACTCTTCATCAAAGTTTCAACTACCATGAAAATCGAGTCATTTCTCCTTGCTATCAGTGGAAATCCAACTATAAATTCCATCAAAATGACCTCCCATTTCAATTGTGGAATGACGTGTGGCTGTAGTAATCTTGTCGGATGTTTATGTTCAACTTTCACTTGCTGACATTCAAGACATATTTCCACGTAACTAAATATGTCTTCTTTCATTCCCTTCCAGAAGAATAAAGGCTTAAGGTCTTCCTTCATCTTTGTGACTCCCTTATGAGCCATGTACACTGTGTGATGCCCTTCACTTAAGATCAAACTTCTTAATTCGTCATTAGGCGACACATATATCATGTTGTTATACCTCATCAATTCTTCATTGTCCAATGTATAACCTTCAAACTTCGGTACCATAATGGTATCTTGTTCAATATTTTACTTAACCTATTTGTACCAATCATCGTTTATATGTAACTCTAGAATATTTTCTCAAAGATTCATCTTGAGAGGTATTACCAAGAATATGTGTGGTCTTTTACTCAATGCATCTTCCACTCTGTTCATTGTTCCCTTAATGTAATTAATCTCAAAATTGTATTCGCTAAGTAATTCTGACCAACTCTTTTGTCGTGCATTCAAGTCACTCTACATAAATATATGTTGCAGTCCATCATGATATGTCTTTATTTTGAATTTATGTCCAATTAGATAGTGTCTCCAAACTCTCAAGGAATATGCAATTGCCAATAACTCCAAGTCATGTGTTGCTTAGTTCTCCTCATTATTTATCCATTTCCTTGAATTGTAAAAGATCACTCGATCGTCTTGCATCAAAACTCCACCTAAACCTTCCTTGGATGCGTTAGTGCATACTAATAATTCCTTGTCCATGTCGGGGATTTTCACTATCGGTTTTGTCATGAATAAATCATTGAGCCTTTGAAATTCTTCTGTGCATTTCTTGGTCCATACAAATTTCTTATTTTTCTTCTACAATTTTGTGATCAGATTTTCTATCTTCGAAAAACCTTCAACGAATCATTGGTAATATCCCTCTAAACCCATAAAGTTGCATACTTCTTGTACATTTTTCAGTGCAGACCATTCCATAATAGACTCTACTTTTGTTGGATCCACAATGGTACCTTCACCAGATATGATATGCCCTAATTAATGAATATTCGATTGGTAAAAGGAACATTTCGATAACCTCTTGTACAATTTCTTTTCTCATAGACACTATAGTACCAATCTTAAATTTTCATCATGCTCTTCTTTCATCCGAGAATAAATCAATATGTCATCAATGAATAATTGAACAAACTTTTCCAAGTATTCACATAACACCCCATTCATCAAACTCATGAATACCCCCCAGGTGTTTTTCAGTCTGAATGGTAAAACTGTAAACTTATAGTGTCTAAATCTCGTCTTAAATGCGGTTTTAGGGATATCTTCCTCTTTAATCCATAACTGGTGATATCTTGATCTCAAGTCAATATTTGAAAACAAAGTCTCTCATTCCATCTGATCAAACAAATCTTATAGTCTTGGCGACGAATATTAGTTATTGATTGTCTCTTTTTTTAATTGACGATAGTCAATACAAAGCCTCCATGATCAATCCTTATTTATTACAAAAATAACTGGTGCACCCCAAGGTGACACACTTGGACATATATGTCCCAAGTCCAAAAATTCCTTCAATTTCATTTTCAACTACTGTAACTCAAGCGTTGACATCCGATATGGCGTTCTTGCTATTGATTCAGTTCTAGGTTTCAAGTCGATTGTAAAATCCAACTCTCTTTTGGGTGGCAAACCTGGTAACTCTTTTGGAAACACATTCTTGAAAATATCATTATAGTGAAAGGTTTTCTAATACTCCTGCCTCACCCTTTTCGTTTAGAATTAATATTGCATATAAATTTCATCCCTTGTGCAAGCTCTTTTGTAGATTTAGAGAAGAAATGAACCTCAAGGACACTCCCTAGTTTCTTCCTACAATTACTCTTCTCTATCCCACATCATCTATCAAACTTAACTATTATGTCTTACAGTTGAGTATCACATCATGTGATTCCAAACAGTCCATATTGATCACTATGTCATAAGACCCTAATATCATGACATACAGGTTGGCCTTCATTTTCAAAATCTCCCAAGTTAATGCTACAATTTGTAACCTTTCCTCCAACCTTTTGTTTGGAACCCGAATCCATTTCTACATATCTAAACTCGTCATGCTCGACTACCTTTACCTTAATTATATTTAGCAATGCACTAAAAATAAATCTCTCTATAACACTTGGATCTATCAAAATACTAAAGGTTTGATCATCGATCATACATGACGTCTCGAGCACATTAAACTGGTGCTCGACCTAGTAGTTGTTCACTTCTGCATGAATCCTATGGGCCTTGCCCAAATCTATGATTGTAGCATGTATCGTTGATTAAACCTCTTTGGCCTTCTCAATTAGACAGTCTCACTGATAATGTGGCTCTCAACATGTCCAACATCCGATCTTAAGTATAGTACTCCTGGTCCCCGAGGTAGAAGTTGTTGTCCTACCAGTCTGAGATCCTGATTTGTTTTTATGAATGGGCCTAAACAACTACTACTTTGGGAGACAATGTTGTTGATGTAGTGTTCCTTCGTAAGGAGTCCTCTAATGAGGAGTCTTTTGTCGTGGTGTCACGAACATAGGTCCTACAGGTGTATATCAATGCCCTGATGCATGTCTGGCTGGAGTCTAATGATGTTGTGCTCTCGATGTCGTCTTTCCATTCGATCTTGCATGAGTCTTTCCCCGACCCCCATCATTTATCTCTTCCTCAACTATGAGGTATTCCTATACTACCTCATGTAATTTCTGCAACATTAAGATCCTCACATTGGATCGAATGTTGAAGTTAAGTCCGAACACAAACTTGTTTACCTTTATCTTCTCTGTGTTAATATGTGGAGCATACCTAAGAAACTCCATGAATCTAGCCTCATATTCTAGCACCACACGACCACCCTGTCATAAGGTGTTGAACTCATTGAGTTGGAGCTCAATGAATTCCTCTAACAAATACCTCTTCTAGAACCGTTCCTCGGACGTTTCCCATGACACATATTCAATGACCACATTTAGTTGAGGTAGGATCATCTTCCACCATAGAATATGAATCCCCTTTAGCTGGAATATCACCATCCAAACTTTCATGGTGGAGGTGTAGTCACGAAGTGCAAATCACATTACCATGTTCTCCAACCATGCCTCGACAACTGAGCCATCTGTGGAAACCATGAACTCGAAAAACTTAACCTTCTCGAGTTCTCTGTGAATGATACCACTACCAGTTGGAGCATGCTATGAACGCTCATTGGGTACATACACTCTAGCCTCATATTTGTCCAGTCAGTTAATAAAGGCCTCTGGCATCCTATGAAAGTATCTCATCATACCAACCACAACTCCCACAACAACATGTTCACATTCAGTGACTTGTTCTTCTCCTTGGGGGTTATACCCCTCTAGCGTGGATCCGACTAGAGGTGTCTCACCTCTTCCCCTAGCACCACGTCGTCTACCTCCATGACTTCCTCTAACCATGATTACCTGCATGAAAAATTTTCAAAATTAAATTAGTGATAAGTTTTTAATCAAATGTTTAATACATTTGAAGGCGTAACGATCTAAAGTTGTAGGGTTTAACTCACTTTGATACCATATGTAACGTCCCTTCTGTTACGAAAACAATTAGTGATGTAAAAAGAGGTAAATATTTGTCTTTTGAACAAACGTTAGTACCGGTGAAAATGTGTTATAACATATATTAATAACTACACAATCAATTTCATCACATTCAACTTAAAGAAACATCACTATTATTCAATCAACCGTATCTTATAAATATAACATAAGGAATCTACTCACCCAACCTATCTTGCACAGTTAGGACCTCCAAGAAACATAAGAAATGCTCAATTCCACAATTCATCCTATTGATTTTGACCATTTAAGGTCTCAGGACTAGCAGTTATTCTGAGGAACAAGGAGGTATCTAAATCCCATTAATTTAATCATAAACCACAATAGATTTATCAACCATACTTAACCATCAATTTCCCAGGGTGCATTAGTATAATCCACTATACTTAATCAATCTTTCATGAAATATCTAAGAGAAATAAAGTAAGAGAAACAACATGAATATAATAAGAATCATAAGTGCAAGTACAATCATAAAGAATCAATGCCAATTTATATATCCAATGGGATACATTAGAAGAGAAAATCCACTTAAGCAATACATAAAGGATGTATCACTACTTTAAGTATCCTTCTAAAAACTATAAGATAATCATAAAAGCAATGATAAGAATTCAGGCCACTTGCAAACCCATTTAAAAGAACTAAGATGATCCAAAACATATTAAGAAAAATAACGAGACTTCGTATACCCACTTACGTATCCCAAATAAATACTTTTAAGAAGATCAATCATAATAAGTAAATGATAGAAGTCAAGCTACCCTACATATACATTTAAATAATTTAAGTAAGACCCAAGTCCTTTTAACAATATATATATATATATATATATAGAACTCATTACTAAATTACAATCCATTAAAATTAAGAAAACCCAAGTCTTAATTAAACAATAAGTAAAGCACACATTGCTAACTTACAAATACGTTTAAGAATTTAGGAAGACCCAATAATAATTAAGAATAAAATTATTCGGATGTTAAATTGCATCTCCATAGTAAAGAAACAAATCAGGATTTCTGGAATCTATCCCATCCCTTGATCCGGTGTGCATAAAAATATGACATTTGTTCTAGACCTTAATCTGGCCCCTGAGGATGTCATAAACAAATAAAATAAATTTTTGATAGTTGTGTCTTCCCTTACTATGGTTTTCCCCATTAGGAGTATTTCATGGAAGAATTGTAGATGGGATAGAGGATTTAGCTGGGAATCCACTGACATATCCTTAAGCGACCCTTCCTCTATGGCACTTTTTAAAACTAACCCAAGACCTTCATCGATTATAATGTATAGGAAATGGGATAGGGGGTCTCCTTGTATGATTCCTATTGATGGATTGAAGGTTCCCAATGGGGAGACATTGAAAAGAACAAAAAAGAATGATATTGATACCACATTCATACCCAATTTATCCATTCATCACAAAACCTGAAGGTTGCCATCATTTGACAGAGAAAGGTCTAGTTCAAGAGATCATATGATTTTGACATGTTAAGTTTAATTATCATACCAGGTTGTTTAATTTGTCTTAAGAAATGGATTTCTTCATGGGAAACAATAATTCCATCTAGAATTTGTCTACCCTCTACAAAACCTCCTTGCTCAAGGGATACAATTATATTTAGGATAGGTTTCATTCTATTAGCTATAATTTTGGGGATGTCTTTGTAGAAAATATTATAAAGAGAGATAGGGTGAAAATTATCTATTGTATTTTATTCTCATTCCTTAGGTATCAACTTGATGAATATCACATTGAATGCCTAATTGAACCAAAGGTCCTTGATTCCTCCACTACCTCCCATATATATTCTCTAAAAAATTCCCAACATATCCAGAAGAAGTCTATTGTAAAGCCATCCAACACTAGATATTTTCTTAAGCTAATTATGTCACCATCCTCTCTACCTATTCTATGGGTATCAAACACATAAGGCTCAGATTCTTATCCTTAAATACTAGATTTTGGTTGGTGCTAGTAATAGCCTCAATGGATTCCTCTCGATCCAACTCTAGTTCCTTAAGGAGAAACTAGAAGTGAGAAACCAGTTCTCTTTTGATGTCTTATTGATTCTCAATATTCACCCCTGCCTATGAATTCAGCCTCACAATTTTGTTTTTATTCCTTTTTTATAGTAACGAGCCATGGAATAATTGTGTGTTCCTTCCTTCTTGTCTCTATTTTCAATTTCATTATTAAGCTATTTTTCCTTTCTAACTAATTCTTCTATCCTTCCTCTTTCTATAATTTCTTTTTGAAGTTACTCCATAGCTCATTCCATATTTTCTTCCTCTTCAAATGTGTTCATGAAATCCTCCTTTTTCAACTTTGTTATCGAGGTTTTTATAGAAATTTTATATTTTCAATATAAAATATTTCAAAACTAAATGGTTTGGGTCTGGGTTACATTTTCCCCTTCCATGAAAGTACCATAGGTCAATGAATAGATCCATTGAATATAAACATTTCCACTGGTATACCCTATTGGATGTGATACATAGTCTTCGAGACTAAAAACCCATCCAAGTAGACTACCAAGTATATATGCACTCCTAGAAGGCACATATATCGATCTCACTGTTTCTATCATAATTTTGAAGGCTTCATTCTCTAAATACATCAATTTTACCCTATCATTTTTCTTTTGGAAGGATGAGATCATATTGAACCCCCCCCATAATACAAGGCTTATTTCTTAAAATCCCTCCCAATAAGCTTATGGACTCCAGAAAATAATTTTCCATTATTGGATTTGGAAAACAATACACATTAGTCATATATTCCCTTTCCACTAACCCATTCATTTTGTACCTACCCATTAGGAGTCTCTCAGAACTCGACCAGATAACTATAGTTACAATCTATGGATCCCATAAGATGGCCAAGTTCCCTAAGGCTCCTTCGGCTCCAACAACCTCCACTTCACATCTAGCCCATATTTTGTTTTGTTATTATATTCATATAGGTTTTATTAAATTTTGTGTCTTCAAGTAACATGATATTGGGTTTTTCATGAGCATTAAGACTTCACATATTCCATGATATGAGCTTCATTTGAAAACCTAGGTTGTGGGTGGAAATACTTATCTGGGAGGCCTATTCATTGTCTAGAATCGACCAAGAGGGTCATTTTATATTCAATATTTTGTTTTTGATACTTTATCCATCATTTCTTCTCATTTTTCCTTGGTTTATCCAAAGGATTTAGTGTGTTGGGTTTAATTCCCAAATTTCCATAGGATGACATTGTTTTCCTCCGCGTTCCTTATTTTTTTTTTCTCTTTTTTCATAGATCCCTATGAAATCCTATGAGTTGGCCTTATAGCATATTATTTATGTTATTTTATCTATGTTCTACTATCATTTCTTTCATGTGTATTTTTTTTTCATCATGTCCCATTTCTTGATTTCCTATATCCCCTTTTCACTCTTCCTAGGACTCCTCATTTCCATCATTCTCTTGCATGTCGATTTGTGGTTCCTCATTTACTGATATTGTTGTCTCTACATATTTATTTATTCTATTTAGTTGTTCCTCTTCACCATTATCCTTTATTTTTTCTAATTTGTGTTCCTTGATCGTACCCTCCTTACTCGATTCCCCCTCTTTTGCATGAACTAAAACTTGGAAGATGTTTACATTCTTAATTAGATATTATATTCTTAATTGTTTTGTTCATCCATTATTCCTCTTATTAGAGTACCTTTGTGTATCCTTTCTTGTATCGTTGATTCTTTGTATTATTAACTATTCTTTCTGCATTCAAGAGGAATTCTTTGAACAAGTGTTTGTTCTCATGGAATTTTCGGCAACTAAATGGGATATGTTCTTAATCTAGTGTTTGTATACATTCCTTGTCTTGGAATGATATGGTGATTGTATCTGGAAGTGACCCTACTATGTTCATCTAAATAAAAATTCAATCATATGAGGTATATCTTCCATATTTGGTACCTTTTGATAGCTTTATGAAGGATCCTAAGTTATTCTCTAGACCTTCTAGGATTTCTTTGTCACAAAAATCTTATAGAAGTGAATACACGTGGATCCAAATTGGGGATTTCGTAAAGTCTTCTTTCTCTGGTGAAAATTGTTCTATCCAAAACCGAAGATGGAGGCCTAATGAATTAAATAAGTAATCCCCCCCTTCAAAGATTCAGTCTCTATCCTTTGCACGGGAGAATATTAAAGTAAATAAACCCTTAGATCCAATCTTTAGGTCTACTTTCCCCTTGATTTTCCACTGTATGTGCACCCAACCCATCAAATATTTTTCCGATGGCGATATTCCCATAAACTTGACAATCACATAATGGTGCTTCATATATTGGATATATTCCCTAATTCAATTTGAGGTGACCTCATATCTAGGATTTGAATTTGTCTTTGTCCGACACCCATTTCTCAACTTATGCTCTGATTTGTTATGATCCTTTTCAAATTTGTCCACACTACTTCCCTATAATGTCCCTTCCATTACGAAAACAATTAGTGATGTACAAAGAGGTAAATAATTTTTTTAACAAACATTAATACACGTGAAAATGAATCATAACATATATTAATAACTACACAATCAATTTCATCACATTCAATTGAAAGAAACATCATTATTTTTTATTCAAACATATCTTATAAAGATAACATAAGGAAGCTACCCGCCCAACATATCCTGCACGGTTAGGACCTCCAAGACACATAAGCAACACTCAAGTCCAAGATTCATCTGATTGATTTCGACAACTTAAGGTCTCAGGATTGGCGACTGTTTTGAGGAACAAGGAGGTATCTAAATCCCATTAATTCAATCATAAACCACAATTCAAGACTAGATTTATCAAACATACTTAACCATCAATTTCCTAGGGTGCATTAATATAATCCATTAAATCAATCTTTCATGAAATATATAAGGGCAATAAAGTAAGATAATCAACATAAATATAATAAGAATCATAAGTGCAAGTACAATCATAAAGAGTCAATGCCACTTTATATATCTAGTGGGATCCATAAGAAGAGAAAATCCACTTAAGCCCAAATCCCCAAATCTCCAACTGTAGTGTGTCCCATTGATCCGACTGATTTGGCCTTCTTAATTAGACAGTCTCGCTGGTCATGTGGATCTCCACATGTCCAACATTCATTTTTAAGTGCAGTACTCCTGGTCCCCAAAGTAGAAGTTGTTTCTCTACCATTCTGAGATCCTGGTCTATTTTTTTGAACAATCCTAAACTATTGCTACTGCGAGCAACACTCTTGTTGATGCAGTGGTCCTCCATAAGGAGTCCTCTGATGAGGAGTCTGTCATCATGGTGTCTCAAACATAGGTCCTCTATGAATATCTCGATGCCCTGATGCTTGTCTGGATGGAGTCTAATGTTTTTTCACTCTTGATGTCATCTATCCAGTCGGTCTTGCAAGAGTCTTGCCCTGACACCTGTCGTTTAGATCTTCCTCATATATGACTGATTTATTTACTTCCTTGTGCAATGTATACGACATTAATATCCTCACCTTCGCACGAATGTTTAATTTAAGGTTGAACACAAAATTGTTGACCTTTAGATTCTATGTTTTCATATGTGGAGCATACCTAAGTAGCTCCATGAATCTGGGCTCATACTCTATCACCGTGTGACCACCCTGTTGTAAGGCATTGAACTCATTGAGCTAGAACTCAATGAATTCCTCTAACAAATACCTCTCCCAGAACCATTCCTCGAACAATTCGCATGAAAGGTCTTTGAAGACCACGTTTAGTTGAGGTAGGATCATCTTCCACCATAGAAGAGCACTCCCCTTCAGTTGAAATATCATCATGCATACTTTCATGTTGGAGGTGTAGTCAGGAATTTCATGGCATATCACCATGTTCTCCAACCATGCCTCAGTGGATAATCCGTTTGTGGAAACCATGAACTTGAGAAACTTCACCTTATCAAGTTCTCTAGGAATGCTATTACTACTAGTTGAAGCATGATGTGAACCCTCATTGGGTACAGATTCTCTACCCTCATCTCTGTCCAGCCGGTTAATCAAGGTCTCTGACATCCTCTGAAAGGATCTCATCATACCAACCACAACTCCCACGACAACATGTCCCCATTCAGTGACTTGTTCTTATCCTTGGGGGTTAGAACCCTCTGGCATGGATGCTACTAGAGGCATCTCACCTCTTCCCCTAGCACCACGTCGTCTACCTCCACGACGTCCTCTAACCATGATTGTCTGCATGGAAAATTTTCCAAATTAATTAGCGATTAGTTTTTAATCAAATGTTTAATACAATGAAAGTAGTAATGGTACAACGTCACATGGTTGAACCCGCTCTGATACCACATGTAACATCCCTTCCGTTATGATAACAATTAGTGATGTACACAGAGGAAAATGTTTTTTTTTTTTAACAAACGTTAGTACAAGTGAAAATGCGTCATAACATATATTAATAACTACACAATCAATTTCATCACAATCAACTGAAAGAAACATCATGCTTATTTAATCAACCGTATCTTATAAATATAACATAAGGAAGATACCCACCCAAACTATCCTGCACGGTTAGGACCGCCTAGACACATAAGCAATGCTCAAGTCCACAATTCATTCGATTTATTTTGACCACTTAAGGTCTCAGGACTAGCGACTGTTCTAAGGAACAAGGAGGTGTCTAAATCCCATTAATTCAATCATAAACCACAATTCAAGACTGGATTTATGAACCATACTTAACCATCCATTTTCCAGGGTGCATTTGTATAATCCACTATACTCAATCAATATTTCAGGAAATATCTAAGAGCAATAAAGTAAGAGAATCAACATAAATATAATAATAATCATAAGTGAAAGTACAATCATAAAGAGTCAATGCCAATTTATATATCCAATGGGATCCATTAGAAGAGAAAATCCGCTTAAGAAATACATAAAGGATTTATCACTACTTTAAGTATCCTTCTAAAAACTATAAGATAATCATAAAAGCAATGATAATAATTCAGACCACTTGCAAACCAATTTAAAATAACTAAGAAGATCCAAAACATATTAAGGAAAATAACAAGACTTCTTATACCCACTTACTTATCCCAAATAAAGAATTTTAAGAAGATCAATCATAGTAAGCAAATGATAGAATTCAAGATACCCTACATATCCATTTAAATAATTTAAATAAGACCCAAGTCCTTTTAACAATATATATAGAACTCATTACTAACTTACAATCCATTAAAATTAATAAAACCCAAGTCTTAATTAAATAATAAGTAAAGAACTCAATTCTAACATACAAATCCRGTTAAGAATTTAGGAAGACCCAATCTTAATTAACAATAAAATTATTCAGATGCCAAATTACATCTMCATAGTAAAGAAACAAATAAGGATTTYTGGAATCTATCCCAACCCTTGATCCGTTGTGAAGAACAATCCAAAATTTGTTCTGGACCTTAATCTGACAGTCATTCCAAACCTTAATCCGACAKTCAATCCAGACCTTAATCCAACACTTAATCCGGTCCTGGATCCRACACTAATTTCTRATAATTTAAATTAAATTCATTKTGCATCAAAAACTATTTTATTAATTGTATATCCTTAGAGGGAGGGACAATAAATTTTATGCACGATCTATCAAGAAGTGGCAGTGACATGTAAAGGATGAGTGAACCTATGTAGGKMAATCCAATCAATMCAATCACAACTCACCCCTCTCATAATTAACTCTGCGAATGTTACCATTGTTTTAGAAACGAGGAAAAGTCCTTACAAATATCAACTAACTAGAAATGGGTAAACCAGRCACGAACAKGTTAATTAACATGGTGTTTTCAAAGAGAGACRTTGCCATACAAAACCTAATCCATCCTTGGATCCGACACCTATTCTAACAAACTGATCCTTCACCTGATTTGACACTTGTTCCCACACCTGATCCAACACTTGTTCYAGGCCTTAAAATGAAACTAAATTTATGATAAATTCGAAATAAATCAATAGGAAGAAAATAATATTCCAGTAATAATTAAGCTTTAAGGGAAGGGACAATAATTTAACACCAAACAATTAGAAAGTCAAATTGTTGTTGTAGCCCCAAAATTCATTCCATGGATTGTAATACTATCAAATATAAAATTCAAGCTATAAAAATAAACCAAACAACAATCGTCAATTAGATTCTTAGATTTTTTTTCTAAAAGACAACAAAGGAAATCAACAACTACAGAGTTGCAATATTTGATAGCAATAACTAAAGAACAATTTCAAAATCTTCTACAGGTTTGGGTAGCATAAATCCCTAATTTTATTTCCAGAAAATTATCAAACAAAAATCTTAAATTTAATCATTCAAGTGGAAATTGCTTGTAAGAACCTACATGACATTAAATACAAATTTACAATACACCTACAACGAGCCAAGATATTTCTATTGGGTTTGTATTTTAAGATACAAATCAAACATCCTTTCGAAATTGGTTAATGGAAAGGGATAAGATCGAAATTCAAACACAAGGAAAAGAAAACACAGGTTCCAAACAAAGGATTAATAATTCTAAGATGGTTGCATAAATTCCCAAATCATTTACAAAGGAAAAGATACACTGAGAGCTTACGATTTAAAAAATCATAACCACAAACCCTTTTTTCAACAGAAATTAAATTACTCACGCAGAAAGAAACTAAAGAATTTAAAGGTAATAAGAAACACACTAATGGAATTTCATTATACAAGAAATCATTACTCATAAATTTCCAAACCCAAACCTACATAAAAAGGAATTCTCTTGAATACATGATCCATTCCACATCCTAAATTCGCAACTATATAGACTGATAATTTAACTTAAAAATATGATATGCCAAACAAGGGCAGCGATCAAGAAATTTGTACTTTGTTTTGCATATATCAACTAGCAACCATTGTTCCTTTGAGAAATTAAAATGACAACAATTATCAAAATTTTCTTCTAGATCTCAAACCAATAAGGAACTTGCCAATTCAAACTTATAATTTAAACATGACTTAGGTTGGATTTCTAAATCTCTTATTATAAAATCAAAACTTAATGCAATTACAAATCTCAAATGAAAATACTGTAACTGACGATGAAGAATTGAATATGTTCTTTAACAAATGGCGATCCGTCCTTTCTCCTGCTTGCTAATTATTGAGACTTCACCGATACCTCCCAACAAATGCTAAGGGTACTCTTCTACCCCCTTATCCCCTCGAGCTGCAAAGGGGCCAAGAAAAAAAAATAGAAATACTATAGCACCAAGTTTTCCTCGCAAGGGAGAGATACCACTATATCCTCAAACCTGGTCACCCAACTCTCACAAGTAAACCACAATCCCAAAATGATTTTGGCAGCATAACTTTACCAATAACGAGTGTGTCCTTTCCCATATAGACCATTTTCTTTATAGGAATTTCCTCACTGACACATGTCCACATGCACAATTAATTAACTTTTTAATTAAATAAATTAGGATTATTCACCTTCACACTTGTCACCCTCTCCCCAAGTTGCACAAGTAATTACATATTTATTTCAATTAAAAGTCAATTTCCATCACATTTCCCAAATGTGTTCCTTAAATTGCTCTCGGTTGTCTCTTTATTCCCCAGATTATCATTTAATGAATGCCTCCTTACTAAATCTTAGTTAGATTTAAAATAGGAGTCTTCTTCTAGTTAGACTAATGGTAGATATACTCTAGATACCATTTTATGTGTACACCTGTTCTCTCATACTTTATTTCTTTCTTATTTTAAAATTCCCCTTTAATATTTTCTTGCACACATGTACATTATATGAAATCCTTAGATTTATCATACTTTTCTTTAGATTGATTTATCCCTAATCTTTTAATTTATTTAACATTTTATTTTAGTCCCCTAACTAAACTTAAACTTAGGATTAGTTGTAGAATAGGATTAGACTTTTATTGGGATTTATAATTAATAAAATTACTCATTAATTAATTATTTTAAATTCAACAATGTCAAATTAATTAATTATTTTCTAGGCCACCTAGATTCATTGACTCAAGTTTTTAAATTATGCAATGTGCCTTTCAAGATGCACCTTCGTGATCCATGGGTGCCACTTGCCTTTGACTGGTTTTGATAGTTGTCCAACCCTTGGAGTCAGCACTCCACTTGGATGACCTTATGAGAGACTAAGGGATTCTAAGGAATAAGGACTCTACCTTATTGCACGCCCCTTAGAAATTTTCGTGAGTGACTATCTCAGTCTTCCCTCATGACATTCGTGGACCTCTCGAACTAGGTAATTGTTAACTTACAATTCGAGCCAGGACGTAAGTGTTAGTAGGTTGTGACAGGGACACTGCCACACCTCTCCCTCAATATATGGTTTCTGTGCAGGGCCCCTTTACTCCTTATGTGAGTCTGATTAGCAAGCATCGCCAACCTACATCCATTGAAAAACAATTGTCACAGATCCATATACATAATCATATCAAATCAATCATATGTCACATATGCATAAAATGAATACCCAAACCCAACACAATACACTCATTGACTCAATCTAGAGTCTAAGGTAGTCCATTGATGCCATTAACATCCACAATTTGTCAAGTGTCCTACACACTCAGGGAAAAATTGTCAATAGAATCTGTCAATACATTTATCAAGTAACAATAAATCATATCTCATCAACATCATCGTGTAGAATCCATATTTGAAACAAATAACACTGTACTATAAATGGATCACTTGCACGGAAGTGTCCTCAAAGAATAAGTCGATAACATGTGTTCAGTAGAGAGGGATGTTACATTCCCCCATTCTAGTCCTTACCTACGCCCCCCATTCTTATATATACTAACATATGGTCGCATGACCCTACCACCTCTTCTTTAAATTATTTTTCTCTTTATACCTCATGAATTTTTTAACCTCCTCCCTTCTCATGCAAATATATCCTTCCTGCCATTACTAACCTTCTTCCTCTCTTGAACTAAGAATTTATTAAAACCATAATAAGTCCCTTTCCAACTCCAACATCAAACACCTAAAACCCTACCTTTCCTCACTTACCATCCTCTAATCCTTTAAGCATCCAATTCTTAAATCCCTTCCTATAATGCATTAATTTTAGTGCTTCCTTCTATGTTAGAGGGTAAACATTCAAAGAAACATATTCAACATAATCATGTGACCTTCTAATGAGAATACTAATAATGATGATATTTCATGACTAAGAAGGTCAGTGAAATTCCATTATGGATCTCTAGAACCCAAGGCCCAGATGCATTGAATTTAGTATTTTTCTCTGTAATTATGACATGGTACATGTCGACCCAAAAAAATTAATTAATATTAAAAAATAAATACAATGTTGGTATATATATATATATATATATCAATTGAACATGGGAAACATAAACATAGATGTAGAGGCCTAGATGGTGAGAATATGGACCAAGAGGTCATATAAGTCCCACTACTCTATCTTTAGAATCCACAGAACAATGTCACATGAAATCAATGTTACACACTAATAAAGTTAAAACCCAAAAGATGGGGTAGCCTCTAAAATCCCAAGTACACCCTTGGGTTCTAAAGTTATTAAATATTGATATTTCATTAGTCTGTGTAAGTATTATTTATGCTATAAAAGTTTGTCAGTTTCATGAGTGGGGTCCTTCCTGAGGTTTGAGGTAGTCAAAAGGATTGATGTTGGAGAAAGAAACTATTAATATTGGAAATAAAGAGAGGTTGGGTATGGAATTTACTAAAATATCTCAAGTTAATGACTTGAATGGTCTTTGATTTGAACCTACTTTGTCATATGATATATATGAAAATATCATAAAGCTAGGAGGTGTGGTTATAAAGACGATAGATTGAGAATATCATTATGTAACATATATATTATTTACTATATGCATCATATTACTTTCTTACTATTCACCTTCTTAATCATTGAAAATTGTTTCTTTATTATTATTCACCTTATTCCTCATGTAGCATTTGAAGTGGTGTTTTTGGATCTTTATATTATAGATCATACATAATATATTTCAGAGAATACAAATTATCTAAAGCACATACATATACATAATGATTATTATCAGGCCCTTCATATGGTATACTTTAATACTGGATTCGCCTGTATTTTACCCTATTTCTGCTTCACTTATATGCCCATTTGTTGGTAATTTAACTCCACGATGAACTGAATTTTAGAATTAATGAACTACATTTTGGTTGTTTTTCTATGAAATAAATTAAGATGTTTGAGTAAAGTTTCTTTCATTTTTAATATATGTGCTTGACCTATCGTATGAATTGCAGGATCTTTTCTTAGTCCAATAATAAAATCTCTAGTCATTATAACAATGATTTTGAAGGATCTAGAACATAAAAAAATTGACCATGTGGAGAATCTCATGGTTCATGGGTGCCATTAATTTGTTTTTCAATTTCAGAGAGCTATTGGAGTTGTTGCTTCCTTATATAACTACTTCCATGGATCATGGGGCTCATCTGGAACATATTTGGATGAGGATCTTGCATCCCATTCGTTGTTTGGGTAACTTGAATGCACCTGCAATTATCATTTTTGTTGTGGCTGAATTTATCCTTACCCACGTTGCCCACATAAATGTGGATCGAGCCCTCTCATCACTTGGACAGAGCTAGTCATATGCTTTCAGTTTTTTCTATGTTTAGAAAGTAGGTTTCTTTTTTTATTTGGTTATTTTATATGGGGATTCAACCCATTCATATATATGTATAATGTTTGGCCCAAAAGGGGGCGATTTGGACATGGGAATATTGTTCAGAAGATGATGTAAAATAATTTGAGTTTCAAGAATAAAAGGAAGAGCAGCCAGACCTATGCATTGTTTTTTGGTTATCTCTTGAATATGTTAGTGTTTATTTCCACTTGCTAAACGTTGTTATAATCCCAACTTCCTGCTCTCTAGAGGGGGCCCACTCTAGATAACATGAGCTATGTATTTGTAGATAGTTGTCTTTGATGTATATAAATCTTATTTATTTTCTCATATAGTTTTACTTTTCTATCATTCTATTTCATTTACAAGATATAGATCTGTATGTTATTTTCATAGGTTTCATGTTCTTTTTAATTGTGTAGCTTAAACTATTCATTATGTTATTTTCTACGTTTGTTAATTTGTGATCAAATGAGAAGTGTAATTTATGCATGATGATAAATTCCAATACAAATAATAAAACATAGCATGGTAGAATTATGTATTACCTCACGGGGCCATGGACTACTTCAACTATCACTATCATTCATGCTAACTTATGTATGTTTACTTTTCTACAAGTGTGGTGTGTTTTGATTTCCCGCAATGCAATTTCCAATTCAAATTAAGTTGTATCCCAAATATACAAAAACATAGCACTATTGTAGGAAGGTTCAATCCTAAGGATCGAATAACTGAATGTACCCTAGTTTTACATCACTTATGGATAAATTAGGGTATAACTTAGTGGTGTGTTTCCTTTCCAAAATTTAACTTTTATTTGTATATTAAAGATGTAATTTCCTTTTCTTAGGATCATATTAGGAAACTAGTACAAGTAAGACTTTGTATACCACACATACAATGCATGACATCTCACAAGAATATTGGAAACCCTGGTTGATAAGATAAAATGCACATGTTTTCCTGGTTAAATAGAAAACACACTAAAACATTGACATTATTTATGTTGTTTTTGGGGAGGTGTCAAGGGAACAATAATATTTCTTGTAATAGATTTAGATAACAAATTGTAAGGGGAAGAGAAAAGAGAAGATGTTGACTATCCTCTTTGTAGGGTCTCATACATAGTGTTTTTCATCCATATAGTTGTATGAGTTAAAATGAAAAGGTTTTTTTTTGTGGTGAAGTAAGAGCCACCCACAATACTAACCCATTTTGCAAGAATTTTGGAGAGAGGAAGGAAGTTTGGAAATAGGACGAAAGCACTGGTGAATGAGGATTCCATTGGAGAAGGAGCAAAGGGAAAACAAAATCCTTCAAGTTTGCGTCCATATCAATTAATGGGTATGTGGTTAATCATCATTATTTCCATGAATAATATAACATTGTGGGTTGATTAAATTGTTATTTTAATTATATTCTCATCTTAGTCCACCCATGTTCACACCTCCCTATTGCATATTTTATTTACTTCCATTTTATTCTTCCTCACTCTTTATTACTCTCTCAATCCTCTGGCCCTACTTATTACCCTTCATACCTTCTCTTTTCTTCTTTATCCCATATCATTTTCTTTCTCCCTCCCTCTCCTCTCACTATTTAACCATGATCATTTTTCATCCTAGACTTCTCATATCCAACCCTTGATTCTTCAACACTGATTACTTCATCCCTAAACCTATCCCTTTGATCCTAGGAATAATTCCAAATTCACACTACCCTATTTTTATTATTCCTTGATCAACTATTTAAGTCATTATCATACAAGAATCACAATTCCATGAACAAAATGTGGAAGTTGTTTTAGGAATAGTGAGAAACTTTGTGGATTCCATGGTGGTTATGTCAGGATATCACTATATACACTTCATATATAGACACTTTATTTCCCCATTATGGTTATGGTGGGATCCCATTATAATTATACCACATTTTGAATGAGATATTTGATTTAATTCTTTCTTTAGGTATTTTTGCATTAGCCATAGGATTTTGCGGGAGTCATATCGTAAAACTTAGGAGCTGAGTATTTGGAATTTTTGGAATATGGATGTGTTTCATTGAAATTTATACACCTACAAAATTTCACACAAACCCATATCATCACTTGGAAGATATATCTAGTTGATTACACTCTTGTGGCACTTGGGATCAATTATCTCACTGAAAACAAAGTTTGAACAATCAAGTTTTAATAGACTAAATGGACAAATATTTAAAAAGTGTTTCTAGGTTGTATCATCCTATGAACCTAGTTTACAGGGAAACTTGAATCATCTCATTCTGATATCATACAAGAAATTTATGCCTTAATTACTAACTCCCTATCCTAAATCTGCACTGATAAAACTTTGTTTCCTCAGCTGTTCTTTGATATACTTGACTCATCAATTTTTCATTTTTCAAAAAAATGTTTCTAATGGAGATTCCTACATGAATATAATTCCATCTACAAGTGGAATCAAGTTGATTCGTTTTTAAACACAAAAGTTATACCAAAAACTATTATGATTAGTCTAGGCTGAAAATTAAAGACAATAATACCTTGTATCTTGTTTCTCAACATGTTTGAAATATTATTTCAAATTCATTTCAAAATCTATTTATAGTAGGTTTATCTCTATGAATCCACTATAATATGCCTCTAATTGGACATCGGACAAAGAAGTTACCATTGAAACATTGACGAGTAGTCTAGGTTGGTCACCACTCCTCATCAAGTAACAATGAAATTTTTAATAAATCCTTTAAGAGATCTATTTTATATGCATTATCTACACTCATTTTGATGTTTTATTGAAGAAAAAAGTCCACATGTCTCTTTTCCTCCATAATATCACCTTGTGTTGTAGGAAAAAATGCTAGTTTGTTTTTCTAGGTAAAAGAAGGATCATGGAGGTCAATCCATGAACAAGTGATTTTTGAAGGAAACATTTCATGAAATGGGCATATCACAAATATGTAAAAGCAAGAGTGATATCATGTAATGTCGATTCCTTGTATGAACCATCTCCAAAGACCAAGTTCCTAGGAGGTTGTTGTAAAATCATTCAAGCTACTGACCTACACCACACAAACACACCATTGTTGTATCAACATTTCCACTGCTATAGAAGACCTAATGTTAATCATACTCATCCATTGAAACTATTGTATTCCCATATAATTTCCTCTTCTTATCTCATAAGTAATGGCCTACCGAATTTTATGAATACTTTCTTGCTTATGTGGTTGATCCGGATTATTTTCGACACGAAATGAGAGCGGAGATATAACAC
>JZKD02S0550445.1:90739-101948 GCA_000966675.3 Picea glauca
GATGAGTCATCATGCACTTTTTGAACCAATGGTAAAATGCATGCCCACTTATTCTCTTCTTTTTAATTTACTATTGATTCCATCACACATTACTTCTCTCACCATATTAATTTATCATATAAATAGAACATGTGTTTGATTTATGAATGCAATACTCTTTTGTTTAAAATTTTCTGATCGGTGTATTAAACGATGCATCTCATAAACTCACACGCATATGCTTTTACCATTGATAAATGGAAAATATTGTAGTCACGACACAAAAATATAGAGAGTGTGTGTGAGATACAATGGAAAACAATTTAGTGCAATTCCCACCTAAGTATGAAAAAATATTTTATTAGTAAATAAATAAAATGGAATTTTTAATTGGATTGATGTTTAGATATAATATAACATTGTTGATCATTAATTCCCTCATGAAAAACTACAAGTGAACTATTCACCTCCTTCCCAATAAAAACAAATTATGATTAAATATAATCACATAATACTCAACACTACCACATGAATGAACAACATGCATCTCCTCCTCTTGCTAGAACTTTCATACACGTTCCTTAATAGTCTTGCCATTTTTTCAACTTGACCATTGTTTAAAAACTCTTACTCCAACACCCAGGTATCTTGTTATATATTGATTTCCTTACTGCAAATCAGATTAGCAGTTCCCAAAACAAAAATACACTGTTGAAATATTCAACTCAATAAATCCAGCGGAAGCAAAATCTGGAAACCAAATCCTACACACATGAACACCAATATTTTTGGGTAGATACCCATGGAAAAACCTAGAGGTAAAACCAATGTTGAGAATGATTTTATTATGCGAAAATCAGGGCTCTCGTAACAGGGATAGTATCCCACTGACATAAACATAACTATAGAAAAATCTTGCAAAGTCTAGTCTTCTCTATGGCCCATAACTACATGATTTTAGATATGTACACGTCTATACCTACTGTGTTCCCGCATATACACACTTGTCTCCATTGTCTCCCTCGTACATGTACAAAAATCATGTACATAAAGCTTCGTACGATGCGACACTTTCCTGTGGGTTCTCCTAACTGAAACCCACTTGCGACAACCTCTGTTCTCTCTTCTCCTTGACCTGATATCTAGATGGAATTCCTTCTCCTCCTATCCAAGATATCCTTGAATCACATTCCTTCATGATCCAACTCTCTTTTTCCTCTGTCAATCTCTCTCGATCAACGTGACAAAGATGTCTCAAGTGTAAGCAAAAGTCCTTCTCTGCTTCTACACTCTCAAATGACTCCACACTAGAATATTTTTGTCTTTGCTATCTCTGTATGAAAAATGTATTCTCCTTTACCCTAGTCTTTTTTTTATAATCATGAGTTATAATCTATTTATAATCTCCAAATTTATTGACAATTGAGATTACTTCTCACACTCACTTGAGATTTAAATTACATGCTAATTACTTTGATCATTTCCTTAAATAACTCAATTAATTCAATAATTAATTAATAAAAAAACTTTTCTTTAATAATTCATTTAACTAAAGTAGAGTTACCAAGATAGAAGGATTTGGACAACTTATGCATGCTAGATAGCAAGACCATGCGAAAATACTCATCCAATGCTACATGCATCAACAACCATAACTACAAAAATAACTTGAGGAAAACCTTCAAGCACATAAAATTGTTCTCAAAACTTGCAGGTATATTGTTGTGAAATTCTTCACTCCCTCTCACCTGAAAAACAACTCATCACTTCCATATTTCGACATCATTTCCTAGTACAAACTTGTTGTGAAGCAAATAAATATAAAATATCCAAAAAAGAATGCATACCACTTCTATAATCATGTCACCATCCCAAGCGATATGAGTACATGTATATTATGAATCCGAGTGGCACATAACATGTCAAATAGAACATGGAATTCTTCCAACATTGCACCAAAAGAATGCTCGAAATTTATATTCACAACAAAAAACAAAACTCTGATATAAAAAAGTACTCTATTTTTGAAATATTACAATGTCATGATTAGGAACCATGAGAGATATCAAGTTCATACAATCTCTAATACCTTGTTAAGAAATGGGAAAATGTTGTGGCCACAAAAAAAATAAACATGGAGAGAAAAATTACACACACATACATGTGCATACATAAATACTATAAAGGGATAAAATGCCACATCATTGTTAGGCTAAATTGCATTTATTATAAAAGTTTTGTTGATATAAGTAGTATTGTATCATCATCTCAAGAAGGATTAAACTCCAAAAACTATTTTACAAGTGAGCGTTGATTATCAACATAGTCAGTACACAGTCTAATACTTATTATGAATTTGATGTCATAAGAACGATGATATATAGTTAAAATATGTAGGAGTCAATATTCTTTAGGAATCATGGCCACTAACTTGAATTGTCAGCTCGAGTATCCACCATTGATAGCACCACCTTGATCAACTTCAGAGGAAACAAATTAAAGAATCCATATCATGAATAATTGGTTTTATTAATCAGACATTTCCATAGTGTCAAAGAAAATAAAACTAAAACTAACAATAAGATAAGGTATGTATGTGTGTATGTATGTTTTCATGTATGTGTATGAGAGAGAGAGAGAGATACCAATTGGTATGAATAAGTACCTTTCAAAAAATCTTGTAAAAACAAAAATAGAAAGACCAACCTCCAATATGTAAAATATTGTAAGATTGGTAGGAAAGTGATCATGGAAGTTTTTTGTGAGTCCTAAAAAATATCAAAATAGATAATTAGAAGGTATGAGAGAGAGAGAGAGATATTATGTAAATAGAAAGTAAGATAACCTCTTACACCTTTCTAAATCTAAACCTAAAAAATTCTAGAGGGGAATTCTAATCGGAAAGATAAAGAAATGATATGATTTATATAAATGATTGGAATTTGTACCTTGAATTTTTTTTACTACCCAAATGTTCCATACAACATTCAACACCTTATTATAAAACTACAGGTTTTTACTTTGGAAGACATTGAGTTTGGTGTTAAAAATCTAGAAAAAACGAAAGCTAAGAAAATCGAACATTATTAGGGGAAAATACTAAAAATTGGAGGTTATGTTATTATCCCTCACACTCATAGAATTTTCAATATAGAAGTGAAACATTAATTTCCTAAATCTTGATCTGGAAGCCTCATCACTCTTATTTTTAAAATTATTTCAAAACTAGGGCCTCAAATTACATGATTATTATTATTATGCATCTTGTAACCAACTTGTATGGAATTATTTTGGAAAAGAATATTAGCTTATGGTTAGAAATAAAGTTAGTTTTAGAATTTATCTTTCAACTTTGGAGCACTTAATTAATCTTATGATTATTTCATATGAATGTCAAAATAATAAAATCAATCTCCTTTGTTGGCTTGTTGACCGTAGGAAAGATTTTGGTATGGTTCCTAGAAATAACCTATGGAAAAGATAAGTGGAAGATATAATGACTTATTTTGAGTTGAGATATATAGCAATAAGTATGTGCGAGAATGTAATTTATAAGTTTAGGAATAATGAGGATTGGTTAGAAGAAATAATTGTCATATATGGGTTAAGAAATATTGTCCTTTGTCTCCTATCATTTTTGGAATTTATATTGACAAATTAGAGGAGCTTTTTTTGTTGGAATAGTAATCATCCTTCTTATTTACACAAACAATATTGTTCTTTTTGTGAGAATCCCCTTTGATCTTGACAAGCAACTAAGAGTTATCAAATATTTTTTTTGTAGCTTTTGTCTGTTAGTAAACATCAATAAGACCAGGAAATGATCATCGAATGCAAGAAATTCACTTACCCTAATTTTAAATGTGACGATAACAACTTAGAGGAAGTTAATTTGTACAAGTATCTTGGAGTTGGACTTCATCACAAGAAATAATATAAATATAATGTTGATAAAAGGAAATCCTAATTTTGTCTTGAGAACAAATGAGAATAAGTAAATTTTTGGCTATGAGAACAAAAGAAACGACACAATTTTTTGGCTCTTAGAATAAAAGAAAGTACTCTGACACACTTGTAAATATTTTTATCTTATATGGTTGTGAAATTTTGGGATGCAACATTTCTAGAGAAATACAAAGGAAAATCTAACAAATCTATTGATCTGGATTTAGGAGTGGAACAAACTGGTTAACAGACTGAATATGATAAACACAAAGATATGAAGAATAACAAAGATATCTAGTGAAAAATATCTTCTATTGAATAATGAAATAGGTTGAAACTGTAAAACTGCAAAAATTAAAAACTTGCTCAAATGGTGGTAATTATCTTTGAGAAGAGATGTGGTTGCTACACACATCCGTCTAATAAGAATGGATTACAATGAGGCTCCAAATGCCTTTTTGATATTTCCCATGAATTCCAAAACCCTAAACATCCAAAAACCTAACCCTAGAAGGTAAAACACTAAAAGTCATGTGGGCCCCTATGGGTAAGTTGGTGTAAGTTGGTACCTCAACTTCCCAGGGTTGTAAATTTTGGATACGACCTTTGTTTTAGGTGTGTGATAGCCCGTTGGAAAGGTATTTCATAGAGCTACACATTTTTCCATCAAACTCTGACTCTGTCTATAGTTTAACTATGACGAGCCAAAAAAACAACGTTTAGGGCCCCAAAACGACCCTGGAAGTACAAAAAGATGTGTTGACATGAAAACATACAAAATAAGTAAGTTGGATTAGGTGAGAGGCCACCAGTATCCACCTGGAGGATGTGTGGGGCTTCAGACATCCCCAGAAGTGCAAAACCCACAATTACAAAGAAGTACAAAAGAACGTGTTGAACAAAAACGGACAAGAGGAGCTAGTTGGAATAGGTTTGTGGCCACCAATATCCACCTAGATCAACCCTCCCCCCTTAGGAAACAATGGTCTCCATTTAATTGAGTTCCCCCATAAGGTGAGGAAACTTTTGTTGGATTTGGCCTCAAGTGAGACACTTTCCTTGGTGTAGGAGTTGCCCTGCCTTGACAACCCGATAAAGTTGGATCTTCTTTTCGAGAGTTCCCTTAACCTATGTTTCCACTATCTAATTAGTGGAGGCTTGTTCCATGGAGTCAGGGTTGAGCTCTGTTGGTTTCAATTGTTCTTTGGTCTCTGAGGTGTCCAATAATAGTGAAAAATATGGTTGAAGGAGGTCCACATTGAACATTGGATGCTAGCCAAGGAAGGGTGGAGTGTTGAGCTCAAAAGCATTGCTACCCACAACCTTGATGATAGTGTAAGGCCCATAGAAAAGTTGGAGAAGATTCTGATGGGGCCCCGTGAGATGCTCCTTCTGAAAATGTAACCAAAATTTGTCGCCAACCTGAAATTAGTGTGGTACCATGTGTTAATCATGGCGCTTCTTGTACTTAGAAATCATTTCTGTAAAATCTCCTGGACCTGTTGGTGGATGTGATGAATCCGCTCAATGAATCTGGTGGCTTTGTTGATCGCAGACTGATCATGGGAAGAGTCTATCTGGTTGATAGCAAGAGGAAGTGCAACATCAATGGGTCCCAAGGGCTAGAATTCAAGACCCACCTAAAATGGGCTACGGTCGATGAAGCTATGGACAACCCTGTTGTAATTGTGTTGAACATAGGGGAGACTCTCATCCCATGTACGTGGATGCTCAAAATTTTACATGCACGCGATGTGCACAATCATCTGATTGGCGATATTTGTTTGTTCGTCGGTTTCAGGGTGGAAAGGAATGGATTTTGTGAGATTGGTATTGAACAAAGACCAGAGACTCAACCAAAATGTGTTGAGGAACCTGTTGTCCCAATCAGAGATGATGGTCTGTGGTATCCCAAAGTGGACCCACACTCATTCGAAGAAGAGCTTGGTATTATCTGTCACTGTGATATTCTTATTGCAAGATGTGAGGATGACCATCTTCAAAAACTGATAAATGACCACAAATACACAGTAATTTCCTTTCTTGGTGGATGACAAGCCATACATGTAATCCATTGAGATGGATTCCCAAGGATTCTCGGGAATAGGAAGGGGGGTGTATAAGCCTTGCTTCTTGATGTCTAGCTTGGAAATGGCACAATAAGTGCAATATCTGATATAATTGTTGACGTCCTATTGAATGTCATACCACCCGACTGTAGTGGGCTTCCCAAATCATCTTTGCACGCTTACTTGTAGGAACACAGAGATGGCCTAGGTGGCATAAGAGTCTGTCATGAATGTAAAAATCGGTGACAGGTGTGCATGTACCGAAGAGATGATAGGTGGTGGAAAATTCTGGATCTTATTGATAAAGTTGGGGCCAATTAGATGCTTCATGTCCACAGAATTGGAGCATAGTGGTGAGTGCAGCCACATGAGGCCGACTGAGGCAGTCAACGACATGATTAGAGATAATTGTCTTATACTTGATGTTGAGATGGAACTATTGTATGTAGGTGGCCCACTTCTGATGGTGATCGTTCTACAATTTCCCTTGTGTCTATATGAACCACAAAGGCCTGTGATCAGTGTGTATGATCATTTGTTTTCCCATAATGTAATTTTTTCATTGACGATAGGCTTGTATAATGAAATACATTTCCTTGTCATAGGTGGGGTATTTCTGGACAGTGTCGGAGAGTGTCTCACTATGGTATGCCACTAGATCCTCGTGCTGAGTGAGAACTATACCCACAACATAGTCAGATGAATCAATCTCAATCTCGAATGGTTGTTGCAGATCAGGCAAGGGGAGTACTAGATATGAGCACAAGCGATGCTTCAGATCATCGAATGATTGTTTCTCCTCCTTCCCCACACAAAATTGGCCCTATTACCTCCCTTGGTCACCTGGTTGAGGTCCCATGCAATATGGGAGAATCCAAACATAAACCATTGGTAGAAGTTGGATAGTCCCAAGAAGCTCCAAAGCTCAGTTAGTGTGGTCGTGGATGGCTAGTCATAGATGACTTGGATCTTAGATGGATCAACATGTATCCCATGCTCATAAACAATGTATCCCAAGTATTGGACCCTGTTCATGACAACAGATCATTTTTCCAAGTTGGCATATAGCTTGTGTTGTCACAGAGTGCTCAAAACCTATTGAATATGCCGCATGTGATCCTCCCACGTCTTGATGAATATGAGGATGTCATCCAAATATACCACCACAAAGTATTTGGTGAAGGGTCTCAATACATCATCCATCAATCTCATGAAAGTGGCTGGTGAATTTTTCAAGATAAAGGGCATGACTAGCCATTCAAAGAGAACTTCTTTAAATTTGAAGGTTGTCTTCCATACATCAGTTGGTTCGATGGGAACCTGGTGGTAGTGAAACTTTAGGTCAATCTTGTTGAATAAATTCCCCCCCTTAAGTTGGTCAAGATGGTCATCAATCCTGGGAATGGGGTACCGTTTCCTGACTATGATTTTGTTTAAGGATTTGTAATCAATGCAGAGTCTCCATGTCCCGTCCTTCTTCTTCACCAGTACAATCAGGCTTTCATAAGGGGAGGAGATGGTTCTAATGTGCCCCTTTTGAAGAAACTCTTGGATCTGTCGCCTGATTTCATCATTTTCCATCAACGAGCGAAAATAGACTGGTCCATTAGGTAGAGTTGCACCAAGGGTTATATCAATTGGATGCTTGACTTGATAGTGTGTCGGTAGCCATGTAGGTGAGGAGAAGATGTCTATGTGTTCTTCCACGATCCTATCCACTTTATTTTGTTGCAAAGAGAGACTTTGTGTAGAGGCCACAGATATGGAAAAGACCTTCTTCTTACTATGAACACAGATCACAAAGAAGATGAAATTATTGGTCGGTGATATGACCTTATTGCATTTCTTAGCATAGATTAAAGAAATAACAGTAGGAGGCACTACCTCTGGTATCTTGTACAATTGTCTACCCAAAGTAATAATAACACTGAGGGGTCTAGACTCATACACAACATGATGCTTCCACAAATATGGTTGTCCTAAAAGAACATCACAACCTTCAAGGGGATCAATATCACACAGTACCTCATCTTTGAAAGGCTTGATGTCATAGGGAAAATGACACTATTGGCTGACACAAATATCTCTTCCCTGGTGAAGCCAACTGATGGTGTAGGGTTGTGGGTGCAGTGTCGTTGGCAGGTCTAGTCACTTGATGACCTCTATTGAAATCAGGTTCTTCTGACTACCTCTATCGATGATGAAATGAAGCAGATCCCCCTTTACCAACATTTGTGAGTGAAAGAGGCATTCCCCTTCCTCTGGTTCTTCTGGATTGCTTGGCCAGAATTTGGTGGTAGCGACAGTGGCACTCGGTTCATCAATGATAATCCGCTTCCCTCCTTCAGGATTTGATTCAGAATCAGAATCAGCCTTTGACTTGGAATCCTTCAGTTCATCCATGAGGGATTTCTTGGAGCGACATTGTTCGGTGTTGTGCCAAGGGATTTTATGGTACTCACACCATTTTCTGATGTCCTTCTTCATCTTCTCATTTCCCTTCTTATGTTGCGGCTTGGACTGGTTGTCCTAAGGGTGGCCATCTCGACTTGGTCCCTTCCTATGTGGGTCGGGGATGCCTTTTCCCTGCTTCGGCTGTAATGGGCTTGTAGATCCAAACTCTCACCTTTTCTGCTTAAATTTCTACTTGATCTTGACGACGTATCTATAAGTCATTCCCAATGAGGTGATGTCTAGAAACTCCATTTCTGTTTGAATGCATCTATGCAAAAGTCGTAGTATTTGAGCACCAGATGATGCTCAGAGTCTTTTATACCCAATTTGGTGCATAGGCTATGGAAAATATTGGTGAATATGGTATTGTCTGGTCCCTTTCTTGATGTAGGGTGGTCCATCTAGTGTACTGGTCCTCATAGCTTCCAACAGGGTAGTACTATTATTTAATGGAATCCTAGAAGGAATCCCATGTAAGGGCCACCACAAATATTGCATATTCCTCCACGACCCTCTTCTTAGAGTAATTATCCCACCAGTATTTAACATGGGGAACGACCTTGAGGAGTGAAAAAGTGATCTTTTCCCTATTGGAAAAATTGTGGACTGAAAAATACCCTTCGAGTAGATTCAACCATTTATCTATAGCATTCACATCTATCACTCCTTCAAATAATGGAATATCAAAATTTTCTTGTACCTTGAAGGGGGTTGCATGGTCGCTTGATGAAGATTCTTCTCCTATGGGCAGTTGTCGAAGGATCTGCATGAAGTTGTCCATCATTTCGTTCCTTTGTTGCGCAAGCGCTTCCTTGAGAAACATTTTAATAGGATCTCCTACTCCATCATCTTTCTTTTCGTCCCCCATGGGTTGTTGTCGGGCTTGGCGTGATTGGTATTGTAATGGAACGATTGGTTCAAGTCCCAAATTATTATACCCAGATCTTGTCAAGGACATGCATGAAGAAAAATAAATGAAGAGCAGACCGCTCTAATACCACTGATCCGGATTTAGGAGCAGAACGAACTGATTAACAAAATGAATACAATAAACACAGAGATATGAATAATAACATAGATATTCAGTGAACAATATCTTCTATTGAATAATGAAATAGGTTGAAACTGTAAAAATCCAGAACTGAAACACTTGCTCGAATGGTGGTATCTATGTATGAGAAGAGATGTGGCTTCTATGTGCATCTGTTTGAGCAGAATGGATTACAATGAGGCTCCAGAGGCCTTTTTGATATTTCTCATGAATGCCAAAACCCTATACATCCAAAAACCCAACCCTAGAAGGTGAAACGCCAAAAGTCATGTGGGCCCCTATGGATAAGTTGGTGTAAGTTGGTACATCAACTTCCCAGGGTTGTAAATTTTGCATACGAACCTTGTTTTAGGTGCGTGATAGCCTGTTGGAAAGGTATTTTAGAGAGATACACATTTTTTCGTCAAACTCTGAATCTGTCTATAGTTTGACTGTGGTGAGCCAAGAAAACAACGTTTAGGGCCCCAAAACGGCCCTAGAAGTACATCAATATGTGTTGACATGAAAACATACAAAATAAGCCAGTTGGATTAGGAGAGAGACCACCACTATCCACCTGGAGGATGTGTGGGGCTTTAGACAGCCCCATAAGTGTAGAACCCACAATTACAAAGAAGTACAGAAGAACGTGTTGAACAAAAACGGACAAGAGGAGCCAGTTGGAATAGGTGGTTGGCCACCAATATCCACCTTGATCATCTATGAATGTTTTATATTTTAGAATATTAAAATTAATGCAAAATACCCTATCCAATCCTCCTCTTAAAGGCCAATGGGATACCATCCATTTAGAGAAAGGATGTGACTTGGTATTTAATATACAAGAATAAAATAATTAACATGAATAATAAAAGGCTTCCCAACACCGTTTCAAATTCTAGTAAGGGACTTAAGAGAAGGTGACATAAGGATGTTGATTCTTCACTAAACTATTGGAGGATAAGGGGTGAGGTCATTTTACAAAATATAGATACCATTAAAAGTACAATCACAACCAATTTAAAGAGAAAATGTAGTGCAACAAAGAAATAAAGAATAAGATGAAGCTAATGTACTATAAAGATATCATTAAACCATAGTTAGATGATCAAAAATATATTTCTACTGTATCCATATGAAGGAAGAAATTTATTATTGCTCAAATAAATACAAATTTTCACAAGGTTCATATTGAAAATGGGCATTGGAAAATACCTAAAACCACCCTAAAAGTACATGGAAAGGAAGAATATGTAATATTTATGGTACCAAGAATGGAGGAGGAAAATTGTTTTCTCTTAAAATTCCCTTCTTATGCCCACATTAGATCTTATTTTCACAATTTTTGTAACACTGATGATTTTTATAACTTGTTAACTTACGAAAACTAAAAAGAAATATGAAAGTTTTTCTTTAGTATTTTCAATCATAAAAACAAAATGTTACAACAAGTTTAGTAATTTCTTATTAAGTGACGATAATTATCATCATCATTATCAATAAACCTATTTATAAATACAATGTAATTTTATTTATAATTCCTGAAGGTTCTATTGGATAAAATACAATCATACCATTAACAGTTATAATCAAGGTAAGACTTTCTTACAATATCTTTGATGTTGGGATATGAATCAAACATAAGTTTTTATACGGGGATGAATTTGTAAACACATTGGAACAAGTGGTCATGAGGAAAATTGGGACATGAGGAATATTTAGTCAAGTGGGT
>JZKD02S0550445.1:101998-121121 GCA_000966675.3 Picea glauca
TAGGGAAAATGACACTATTGGCTGACACAAATATCTCTTCCCTGGTGAAGCCAACTGATGGTGTAGGGTTGTGGGTGCAGTGTCGTTGGCAGGTCTAGTCACTTGATGACCTCTAATGAAATCAGGTTCTTCTGACTACCTCTATCAATGATGAAATGAAGCAGAGCCCCCTTTACCAACATTTGTGAGTGAAAGAGGCATTCCCCTTCCTCTGGTTCTTCTGGTTTGCTTGGCCAGAATTTGGTGGTAGCGACAGTGGCACTCAGTTCATCATTGATAATCCGCTTCCTTCCTTCAGGATTTGATTCAGAATCAGAATCATCCTTTGACTTGGAATCCTTCAGTTCATCCATGAAGGATTTCTTGGAGCGACATTCTTCGGTGTTGTGCCAAGGGATTTTATGGTACTCACACCATTTTCCCATGTCCTTCTTCATCTTCTCATTTCCCTTCTTGTGTTGCGGCTTGGACTGGTTCTCCTAAGGGTGGCCATCTCGACTTGGTCCCTTCCTATGTGGGTTGGGGATGCCTTTTCCCTGCTTCGGCTGTGATGGGCTTGTAGATCCAAACTCTCACCTTTTCTGCTTAAATTTCTACTTGATCTTGATGACGTATCTATAAGTCGTTCCCAATGAGGTGATGTCTAGAAACTCCATTTCTGTTTGAATGCATCTATGCAAAAGTCGTAGTATTTGAGCACCAGATGATGCTCAGAGTCTTTTATACCCAATTTGGTGCATAGGCTATGGAAAATATTGGTGAATATGGTATTGTCTGGTCCCTTTCTTGATGTAGGGTGGTCCATCTAGTGTACTGGTCCTCATAGCTTCCAACAGGGTAGTACTATTATTTAATGGAATCCTAGAAGGAATCCCATGTAAGGGCCACCACAAATATTGCATATTCCTCCACGACCCTCTTCTTAGAGTAATTATCCCACCAGTATTTAACATGGGGAACGACCTTGAGGAGTGAAAAAGTGATCTTTTCCCTATTGGAAAAATTGTGGACTGAAAAATACCCTTCGAGTAGATTCAACCATTTATCTATAGCATTCACATCTATCACTCCTTCAAATAATGGAATATCAAAATTTTCTTGTACCTTGAAGGGGGTTGCATGGTCGCTTGATGAAGATTCTTCTCCTATGGGCAGTTGTCGAAGGATCTGCATGAAGTTGTCCATCATTTCGTTCCTTTGTTGCGCAAGCGCTTCCTTGAGAAACATTTTAATAGGATCTCCTACTCCATCATCTTTCTTTTCGTCCCCCATGGGTTGTTGTCGGGCTTGGCGTGATTGGTATTGTAATGGAACGATTGGTTCAAGTCCCAAATTATTATACCCAGATCTTGTCAAGGACATGCATGAAGAAAAATAAATGAAGAGCAGACCGCTCTAATACCACTGATCCGGATTTAGGAGCAGAACGAACTGATTAACAAAATGAATACAATAAACACAGAGATATGAATAATAACATAGATATTCAGTGAACAATATCTTCTATTGAATAATGAAATAGGTTGAAACTGTAAAAATCCAGAACTGAAACACTTGCTCGAATGGTGGTATCTATGTATGAGAAGAGATGTGGCTTCTATGTGCATCTGTTTGAGCAGAATGGATTACAATGAGGCTCCAGAGGCCTTTTTGATATTTCTCATGAATGCCAAAACCCTATACATCCAAAAACCCAACCCTAGAAGGTGAAACGCCAAAAGTCATGTGGGCCCCTATGGATAAGTTGGTGTAAGTTGGTACATCAACTTCCCAGGGTTGTAAATTTTGCATACGAACCTTGTTTTAGGTGCGTGATAGCCTGTTGGAAAGGTATTTTAGAGAGATACACATTTTTTCGTCAAACTCTGAATCTGTCTATAGTTTGACTGTGGTGAGCCAAGAAAACAACGTTTAGGGCCCCAAAACGGCCCTAGAAGTACATCAATATGTGTTGACATGAAAACATACAAAATAAGCCAGTTGGATTAGGAGAGAGACCACCACTATCCACCTGGAGGATGTGTGGGGCTTTAGACAGCCCCATAAGTGTAGAACCCACAATTACAAAGAAGTACAGAAGAACGTGTTGAACAAAAACGGACAAGAGGAGCCAGTTGGAATAGGTGGTTGGCCACCAATATCCACCTTGATCATCTATGAATGTTTTATATTTTAGAATATTAAAATTAATGCAAAATACCCTATCCAATCCTCCTCTTAAAGGCCAATGGGATACCATCCATTTAGAGAAAGGATGTGACTTGGTATTTAATATACAAGAATAAAATAATTAACATGAATAATAAAAGGCTTCCCAACACCGTTTCAAATTCTAGTAAGGGACTTAAGAGAAGGTGACATAAGGATGTTGATTCTTCACTAAACTATTGGAGGATAAGGGGTGAGGTCATTTTACAAAATATAGATACCATTAAAAGTACAATCACAACCAATTTAAAGAGAAAATGTAGTGCAACAAAGAAATAAAGAATAAGATGAAGCTAATGTACTATAAAGATATCATTAAACCATAGTTAGATGATCAAAAATATATTTCTACTGTATCCATATGAAGGAAGAAATTTATTATTGCTCAAATAAATACAAATTTTCACAAGGTTCATATTGAAAATGGGCATTGGAAAATACCTAAAACCACCCTAAAAGTACATGGAAAGGAAGAATATGTAATATTTATGGTACCAAGAATGGAGGAGGAAAATTGTTTTCTCTTAAAATTCCCTTCTTATGCCCACATTAGATCTTATTTTCACAATTTTTGTAACACTGATGATTTTTATAACTTGTTAACTTACGAAAACTAAAAAGAAATATGAAAGTTTTTCTTTAGTATTTTCAATCATAAAAACAAAATGTTACAACAAGTTTAGTAATTTCTTATTAAGTGACGATAATTATCATCATCATTATCAATAAACCTATTTATAAATACAATGTAATTTTATTTATAATTCCTGAAGGTTCTATTGGATAAAATACAATCATACCATTAACAGTTATAATCAAGGTAAGACTTTCTTACAATATCTTTGATGTTGGGATATGAATCAAACATAAGTTTTTATACGGGGATGAATTTGTAAACACATTGGAACAAGTGGTCATGAGGAAAATTGGGACATGAGGAATATTTAGTCAAGTGGGTATAGCTCAAGTGGTCATGAGGAAAATTGGGACATGAGGAATATTTAGTCAAGTGGGTATAGCTCAAGTGGTCATGAGGAATATTTAGTCAAGTGGGTCTAGCCCAAGTGGTGATGAGGAAAATTGGGTCATAAGGAATATTTGGTCAAGTGGGTCTAGCCCAAGTGGTCATGAGGAAAATTGTTATCCTCCCCACCTAGGCTCAAATCTAACATTGTGACATGATTCTCTTCGTAAGTCATTTTTCGAATATCATGGTCATCATAAGATTGTTGAAAAATATTAGAGCTTCTATAGGATTATATTTACCTAGGATACCATCCTTAGAATCAAGGAAAGTTCCTGACAAATATATTTCGAGAAAAATAAAAAAGTCAAGAACTATTTAGCTAAGGAAAAATAATCATCTTCTTCTGAAACAATGCTAGAACAATTGTGTCCATCAATGAGAGCACTAAATAATCCATAGCTTTTAAGGCATAAATCCCAAGATGTTCAACTCCTTTAGATGTTTTACATAAAAGTTTAGACCATATTGAAACTTGAAACTGAAACTTTATTACAAATGAAAAGCATATATAATATTTCTCTAATATTACTCCGCCCTTGTGGGATTCTCAGATCTTTGTTTTGATCGGTCGGCTCTATTGGAACAAAGCATAGTCGGCCGGCTTCTTTGGCTTTCAGGAAAGGAAAGGCCAAAAATATAGTCTATATATAAAAACATTGCAAGTTCAATTAAAATTGGGAGCCAATTGCATTGGATAAATCAAATTGGCAACTAGAATCTGACGAAGACAAATCAAAAGGATTAAGATCAACATCTGCTTGTTCCCTTCATTCTTGGTAAATCAACGGGTGATATTTATCTTGTGCAGCAGAATGTATGTACTGTTGGCATCTTGCATTGCGTCTTTCTGTTGCACGTGCGCATGCGGGGCTGGACTGTTGGCATCATGCATTGCGTCTTGCTGTTGCACGTGCGCATGCGAGTCTTGCAAGTCAATACTCGGTGGGATTTGCAGACAATCTGCCAGGATCGCATATTGTGGTCTCTTTGCCTTTTCTCTAATTCTTTCATGGACTTTGCGTGACTTTGTTGTGCCACTTCTGCACAACAAAATTCCATGGATTACTTATTATTTCGGTATACAGTGGTTTGAGGCAGATTATCTTGTTCTACGTGTAAGTCTCGCCAGTTTTCTGTTTTTTACAATATTTTCTGTGCTCGTGATCGGAGTAAAGGACGAGAGAGATTTTCGAGACAGTTGGCACCATGGTGGATGGATGGCAAAGACGATGGCCTGGTTCAGTCTGCTTCTGATGTCCTTGTTTTTCGTTTCAAATGATGTTATTGGTGTTTATGGGGAACTATGCAAATTCGGTTCAGGATTTTTTTTGCTTATTCAAGTGGTTTTGCTGCTGGACTTCACTCATACATGGAATGAGGCTTGGGCTTCAAAGGATCATCAACTCTGGTATCTGGCCATGTCGCTTGTATCTCTTGTGTGTTACATAGCAACATTTTCATTCTCTGGATTGCTCTTCCACTGGTTCAGTCCTTGGGGCCATGGCTGTACTTTCAACACATTCTCTATTGTGATCACAGTAATTCTGGCAATTGTATTCGCAATCGCTGCATTACATCCTTCTGTGAATGGAAGCCTTTTGCCAGCTTCAGTAATCTCACTCTACTGCACATACTTGTGCTACAGTGGGCTCTCAAGAGAGCCGAGGGACTATATTCAACATTGCACTGGTCAAAATGACGATGGGAAACCTTATATTTATAGTGGCCATGGCATGGTTGGAATGGTTACAACAGTTTTTCCACTGGTGTATTCTGCAGTGAGGGCTGGTTCTAATTCAAGTAAATGGATGCTTGAATCCGCAAGAGATGTTACAGTTTCAGAGGAGACCCCTTTGCTGAAAGATGAAGGCAGACCTGTTGCATATTCTTATTCTTTCTTCCATCTTATATTTGCAGCTGCCAACATGTATTCAGCGATGCTTCTAATTGGCTGGACAACACATACTGCCTCTACCTCGACAACAAAACTCAATGATGTGGGTTGGCCATCTGTTTGGGTGCGCATCTGCATGGAGTGGATTACTGCAGCACTCTACATTTGGACTCTGCTGGCCCCTCTCATCTTTCCCGACAGGGACTTCTCGTAATCTAATTGATTAGTCACAGAGTATACTATTTTTCCTTCGGGAAAAAATTAATAGTAGGTCTATTTCATTTAATTTTATTTTATTTGAAAAATAGAAATAAAACATTGATAGGTCTGGTAGGTTTTCAATCTGGTCTTTAAGAATATTTGGAGTGGGTTTAGTGGTTATTGTTCAATGATATTATTCTGGTTGGTAAGAGGGTGTACAGTCGTGCACAGTCATAAGGACGTTGTTTAAATATTACAATTTTTGAATTTTTAATTGGAATTTTTTCAATTATAGAAGCAAGGGCTTAGAATGGCAGGTGACATCTTTCAGGAAAATGCCTTAGAAATAGGACTTTGGGAATGGTGTCACATTTTTTCAATGATGGAAGCAAGGGCTTCGAATGACAGGTGACATCTTTCAGGAAAATGCTTTCGAAATAGGATTTTGGGAATGGTGTCACCTTTTTTTAATAATAAAGCAAGGGCTTCGAATGACAGGTGACATCTTTCAGGAAAATGCCTTCCAAATAGGACTTTGGGAATGGTGTCACCTTTTTTCAATGATAGAAGCAAGGGCTTTGAATGACAGGTAAGCAAGGGCTTTGAATGACAGGAGACATCTTTCAGGAAAATGCCTTCGAAATAGGACTTTGGGAATGGTGTGATTAGCATGGAAGAAACAAAAATAATATTTTCCTCGACTCCTATGTAGGACTTGGTTATTGTTAATTTCATTGGAACATGCCACTTGTATAGTTTAGAACACTGTCAAAGCCCTTGCTTATGTTTGGTGTTGGTGATATGACTTTGATTCATTAAAGCTAGATCATGTTCTCTTTTGTCTTTGGATGGAATTTATGAACATGTTGGATCAAGTTAAATCTTGTGTTAAGAAAATTGGGGAATGTTTTGGGAGGGTGCTTATATGTGATGCAAATTTTTCCACTTATAGGGCAAGCTCAAGGCCTTGCATTAACGCTGATCTCACCGAATGCCTTCTTAAATATATAAAGTTGATGGATTGTAATACATTGTTTATTTAATGATTGTTTAACTAAACCCATTGAATGCCTACCATGCAAGACAAGGATTGAATGCCTACCATGCAAGACAAGGGTTGAACCATCAAGTCAAACATGGCCATCGGAGAACGACTACTAATATCAACAATGATAATGATGTAGGTCCTTCTCAATCAATACCTATGGATGTTCATAATCAATTCCCATGTAGTAAAGAAGGAAAAACAATGCTTCCGACAATTATGATACCTCTAATCTAGATCCTCAGTGCTCTTGTGTAGATGGCAAGGATGGTTGGAAGATTTAGCAGAGTGGGAAAAGAAAATGTTCTAACAATGTTAGGAGGAGCGCAAGCCATCCCATCAAATCATATAAGGAGATGGGTAAGTGAAGAATGCATCCTAGAAAGATGTGGTTTTTGATCCTACTCCTTATAACCAGGGTGATTTCAAGGAGAGGTTGATTCATAATTCCTTTGAGGGATTGGATAGGAATGATCTCACTTCAAGATTAATATTTCTATAGCTTCATGGAACATGTGGGGGATGATTCTTCCCTCCAAAAAGATGTTGGTTAGAGAATTGGTATTGGCTCAAAAATTGGATCTTCTTTGTCTCCAAGAGGTTAAAACCATTGGTTTTGATCTTCGTACTAAGATTTCTTTTTGTTGGAATGATGCCTTTTATTATACTAAACAGGAGTAGGATTTTGTAGGTGATGTATTGGATGTGACAACTTGGTTAGAATAAAACATTGTTACAATTGGTATGACACTTCTAAGATCACATGCTTATTAATAGGCAAAATGATGGGGTTTCTCTATTTATGATCCATGCTTGTCAAGAAATCATGTTCAAGTTTGGGATTGGATCACAAATTCTCTTCCAAAGGCCGACTAGATATTGATTGATCATTTTAATATGATAGAATGGGAGGGTTATAGGGATGGGTGTTACATTATGGTAGCTTAGACATGTGCTTCTGCATTGACTCTGAGTCGAAGCATGCACAAGTCATCCATAAACTTTCCCCGGCTTACTTTATTTTTATAAAGTGACTCTTATAAAAAAGCACATTAATTAATTTTTAATTAATGTTGGCTTAGCTAAATTTAAGTTAACTTTATGTTATATCGTGACTATTGATCTTGATCGATATCGTCCGTAGATTGGGGTGATGATTACGAGGTTGGAGATATTGAGGTAAAGGAAGCCAAAAAAGGAAGATCGACTCAGTGTGACAGGTGAGAGTTGGAGAGCTGAGGAGGAGGAGAAGAGAAAAAGTTTGCAGCTGGAGGAAAATTGTAGAGGGAATAGGGTGCTTTTCCCACGGTTCGGAGCATTTCCCAAGGTAGGGTGCACTTCCCTAGGAACCCATCTGTACAACAGATTTCAATGCACAAATTGGGAAAAATACCCAAGGCAGATCCGTATAGCAAAGATTTGTACAACACAGATCCGTATAGTAGAGATTGGGTGCAAATCCCAAGGCAAGTTGCATGCAAATCAAGGCAGATTTTTGTTCTGGCTGTGCATGGATTCCAAGGCAAATCTGTGGCATGATTTTCAAGATTTCAGAGCAAAGTACAGGTTCAATAATTGTTGTAATATTTTTTTTGAATTCTTCTCTGATTGGCCGAATCAATAAAACTCTCATTTTGCTGGTTTTCCCTTCGAGGTTTTTCCAAGGGTATTTACACAAAATTCACTGTGTCAAATGTGTGATTGGTTTGCTTCAATTTTTGTTGTGCATGCATGTTATTAAGCTCAATGTATTTTTGTTCATAAAAAATAGATGTGGAATTTAATTGTTTTTCGTGCATGCATGCATTTGGAATTTATTTTATTGGAAGCATAGATTAGATCTAAGCTTTAGAAAATTAACATGATATCAGAGCTTCGTCTCTGAAAGAAAACCAAAGACTTTGGCATAGGGATCTATAGGTATTTGTAGGTTTATTTTCACCAAGAGGTTGTGGGCTTAGTGTATCAGTTAGATAGGGAAGATGGCTAATAGTTTGAGATTCGAGAACCGGTTGCAGGGAGCACCAAACTTCAACCCCTGGAAAGAAAGGATTACATCGTTATTAGAGGAAAATGAGATCTAGGATATTGTTGAGAAGATCCAGACTCTTCCTACATGTTAGAATTAGGGATCTGAAAATGTAGTACAACAGGAGATCTGAAAATGAATCTAAGTCATAAAAATTATTTCTGAGTAGGTAAGACAAACAGATCTAAACTCTGAGTTAGATCTAGACAAAGATTTATTCTTTTATGAACACATCAATCAAATATGAACTGGAGAAGTAAGTCAGATCTAAACAACAGATTTATTCTTGATTGATAAAGTAACTAGGTCTGAACTGTAGTAACATTTATGAGTTAGATCTAAGCAACAAATATGTCTCTAGATGGTAACAAACAATCAGATTTGAACTAGTTAATGTATATCAGAACTTCTACAGTAGGTAGATCTAGACTAGAACAATATGAGCAATTGCAAGGATTGTGTACAACAACTTTAATAAGATATGAACTAGAAAAATATACAGTAGGTAGATATAGATATAAGCAATGCAAAGACTGTGAACAACACCTTACCTTTTATTTCCTTACCTCTGTGGCATGAAGAGAAGCATAACACATATGAGAGATAAAGATCCATTGTAGTATGCTCAGATAAGTCTATGTGTCATGGATCTACCTCAAGGGTCAGATCTCTTATCAAGAGAAGTATAGGACTGTTAAACCACCACAAAAACTTCACACAAGTATACCCAAAAACCCCACAAACCTTCACACATTAAGGACGACTGCCAGAAGGAGGGACGACTGCCTAAAATGAAGGTCCAGTAACCTTGCTAGGGTGTCGTTGCCTTCAAAAACTCATATCTCGGGGACGACAACCTTCAAGGAGGGTTTCGTTGGTTGGAGAAGAGGGCCGACTGGTGACAAACAAGGAGGGAAGCAACAACATCACTTTCAACAGAGGATTGGGCACCCTCAACACCCACACAGCAGCAAACAACTCAAGCAAGGACCTGGCAGCAAAATGAAGAGAAAGATCTATCACAAAGGGAGGCTGCATACTGTCACAAGGGGGCCGCAGACCAAAAGAGCAATCCGCCACTTCTTTTAGGAGGAAGGAATGAGTGAGGTGAGTGAAGGGGGAGGGGTTCTTATTTATACCTTTAGGCAAGGGTTAGGGTAAATGAAATATAATTAAAAATATAATTAAAATAATATATTTAATTAATATAAATATTAATTAAATATATTATAATTAACATTAATTAAATATTTCTTATATTAACCCTTAAAACAAAAATAGAAACCCCCAAACAAACTCAAGCTCAAAAACCAAGGTTGGGGGGTTTAGGAGAGGTTTACACATGTCCATATACTTCTCAAGGTGACCAATCAACTTTATCATCACTGCATATGGGATACATCCCTCATGTGGTCATGCCCGCCTTCAAAGAGGGTCACACACCAACAATTACTTGATCAAGGACCAAGTTTCCCCAGAACATATATGGGGTCTTATCCACCAAGTTACAAAACTAAGGATCAACCCATGCCATAGACACGGGTACCCTGGAACACGTCTAGGGGCCCTAGACATATCTAGGGACTTGATTGCTTGGTCCCAGACCAAGAACCCTAGTCATATACTGGGGGCCCTCTCAAGGGTCTTTACTGCTTGGTCCCAGGCCAAGAACTCTAGTTATCTACTAGGGGCCCTTACAAGGGTCTTTTGCGATGTCTCTGACTGTTTGGTCCCAGACCAAGAGCCGCAGGAGTGTACTGGGGGGCCTAGTCCACAACTACAACCTTAGGCCATCCTCCAGGGAGAATGGCTCTTGCAGTTGCTTTAAATTCAACACTCCCTCTCAACAAGAGAGGCATTCTCAACTATACCAAGCTTATCACGTAAGTATACAAACTTTGTCAAGGACAGTGGCTTGGTCAAAATATCTGCAGTTTGTTCTGTCGTCGGAACATACTGAATATTGAGAACGTTCTTCTGTTGAGATCTAGGATATTGTTGAGAAGACCCAGACCCTTCCTACCGATGCAATGCTTTTGGCTGCTTACAACAAGAAGAATGTGAAGGCCAAAAGAATCATGTTGGATGTTGTGAAGGATCACATCATTCTGCATGTGATCGGGAAGAAGAATTCTTATGAGATGTGGGAATCTTGGATGAAGCTTTATCAAAGTGGAAACCAAAATAGGAAAATGGTGTTACGAGAGAAGCTTCACAGCATGAAGATGTCCAGATATGATAAAGTTACATCCTATCTCACCAAAATCACTTAGATCCGTGATGAACTTTGGTTGTTGTTGGGAAAAAGGTTGAGGATCAAGAATTGGTTAGAAAAACCTTGAAAGGTTTTTCTAAACCATGGGATGCCTTTTTCATTCGTGGAATTGTTGCTAGAGAAAATCTTTCGAACTGGGAAAGATTATGGGATGATTTCATGCTGGAGGAGATGAAATTGGTATCTAACCATGCAGGACAACACTAGGGTGATGATGAGGAGAATGTTTCTCTTACAGGAAAGAGCAAAGGCAAGGCCAAGAAAAACTCCAATGGTGGGCTACCTCAAAGGGTGAGAAGGAGAGAGACATGAACAAAGTAAAATTCTTTGCATCTCATAAAACAGGGCACTACGCTAGTCAATGTCCAAATAAGAAGAAGAAGGGGAAGCCACAGGTTGCAGCTTCAACATAGGTGGATGAGTTTTCCACTAAGTTTGAGAAGGAGTTCTCATTAGCGATAGGCCTCTCTTCGACTTCAACATCCACCAACGTGTGGTACATTGATAGTGGTGCTTCCAGTCATATGAAGAGAGTACGAGAGTACTTCACAGATCTATTAGAGGGTGATGTAGATCTTGATATAGAGCTTGGCGATGACTCTACAATCAAATCAGTTGGCCAAGGTGTTGTTCCTGAGATTGATTCCAAGGCTCAAAGAATAATGTCAGGCATCAAAGGTTTTAAATGAAATGTTTTTATGAGTTCTTTTTCTACCTTCAATTTTTTGAGAAATCTTTAAATGAAATTAATAATAAGACAGTACAGAGGTTGTATATCGTTATCTGGGTCGGAATTATAATGTCAACCGATGTAGAAATGATTTACAAAAACTGTTAAAACAAAGGCAGTTATCAATTATAGGTAAGTCTCACCTTGTTTGCAATAGAGGAAAAGTAGAAGATGCACCCTTGAAAGGAGATAAAAATGCAATAATTCACACAGATCACAGGTCTTGTTTTACTCACAGTAATAACAGAGGAAAAGTTGTTAATGAATGAACTTTTGATATATTATGATCACAGTAGATGTAGTACTAAATTGTAATCATTCACTCTTCAAGAACTATAGAAAGAAATTCATAAAAATGGAAACACAGAGGAAACACATCAACTCAAATTGAACAAAACTTAGAATCTTTGTCTTCACTTGTATTAATATTCAAAAAAGTTTCTCTTTTACATTCAGCAAGAAGAAACCACAAATATATCTAAAACCTATCTATTTATACAAAAATTGTCTCAACTAAAAACCGTTGGACTTCCTACAATATTTGCCTAAAAATAGAATACAATCCAAATGAAATAACAACATGCAGATAGTGTTGATATGTGCTGGCGCTTCATCTGTCGCTTCATTTGCTTGTAGATGTGCTCGTTTTCCTTTGTTCTTTAAACTGGGTACACATGTTCATTAAGGTCACAACAATCATTTGGCTTCCTCTCTTTTCCATTTTATCCTATTGCCATCTGTCCCTTCGAATGCATTCACTGGGATAAAGAAATGCAATTGAAGATATGTGGGGGATAATTAGATAGGTAGCTCAGCGTTGGCTCATTATGGGATGGCTAATGGTTATAGGAAAGAGTAACTGTTCACGAATAGGATGATGTGGGGACAAGTGTCCAATAAGGAGCTGGAATGAGTGGATGCAAGAATGTGGGTGGTAGGGATAGACAAGGTAAGTGACATGTAGAGTGTGATAGGTTGGAAGGTGAAAGGTACGGTGGGTTGAGAAAGTGGACACTGTGTATGTTTTTTCATTTTCTCCCAGCTACAATCACTTTTCTCTGTTCATTGCTTTGGGTGCACATGTCCATCAATGCTACCATGAATCTTGAAGGATTGACCCTTTCATTCAATTCAAAGGAAAAAATCTTCTTCTGTATTTGTGCCAACTTGTCCTGGATCTTGTTCACTTCTTGGACTGTGACCTGATACTGATATTGTGAACTTGGATTAACCAACAATTCATTGATTTTAAGTAAATCAATCTGGCTCATCTGTTGGATGGCCGCCTGAGTATTTTCCTTGTTCTTTCTGGAGCTTTGTTGGTTCATTTCTATTTCAATCTTGCCCCAATGCCTATGAGATATTATTTCCTTCAAATTGAATCAACTTTTTATTTATTAAAGATAATGCCTCCAAACAAGCCTTTTTTGCATCTCTGGCAAGTTTCTTGCCTTCTTCCAGATTTGTTTCCCAGGCTTTTAGGGTCATTTCGCCTTTTACTTGTTCAGAACGTGAGAGAGGGGTAATACCAGGGATATTAGATTTCTGCTTCCATATGTTGACTTCCTGAAACTTAGACCTGGCTGCACATGCCTTTTTTTCATTGACATAAATACTTTTTAGAGAAAGGTTTACTGCCTGATAACATTTATGAATAACATTTACTTTTTTATAGAGCTCTTGCTGGGCAAATTCCAACTTCTCATTGATTTCTGATGCTTGTGTTTTGAAGGCAGTAATATCTATTGTTTTTTTCTCTGTTAGGGTCAATTTGGCCTGCAACTGCTCAATCAAATTGTCACGCTGAGTGATCAAACCTTTGTTGGTCTGTGAACTTTGGTAGAGAAGCTCAGGTTATCCTGTAACTGCATCATTTGATGATGATAACTAGCCCTGATTTGTTCGATGTCCTGGTTCATTGTGCTTCTAACAGTCTGTTTGGTACTATGTATCTCATTCTTCAATTGCTCTACCAAGAGATATTTCTATTGTAGTTGTTCGGTTAAATTGTCCACTGACCATTGATTGGCAGTGGCAAAATCCCCTAGTGAATCTGTAACTTCCTTTGCAAACTTAGGATCATCTTGGTCTTTCCCATCATACACCAATCTTTGTCTTTTGGTGACTATTCCATCCTTTTGGCAAGATTCTCTTTTTACAGTAGCCTTTCATTTCTTGATGAAAAAGAAACTCGAGGGAGGCATCTCTTCAGGTAAGATAGGAGTAAGGTCACTTACATAAATGAGTTCGGAACTAGGGTTTCCAAAGCTAGTCTGTAAAGGGGTTAGTGATGTAATAGGAGAAATAATTGTTGTGGAATGTTCTTGTCCTGTTGTATTTGGGGTGCTAGCAGAAGTGTCCGGTGTGGAATGAGGAACAACTTGTTATGGATTCATGAAAGCTTCGAACATAGCTAATACATGTGGATCATTAAGTCCTGACAGTGATGTTTTTATTTCTTGAAACAACTTTTCTGGACTTTTTGGGACTTCTTCAATTATGTTCTTAGTGGAGAAACTTGGCTCAAATCCTGTGGGTTTAGCTCCTGTGAAGAGGGCAGGGGTTTTGATTCTCCTTGAAATATCTTTGGCAAACTATTTCGTCTATGCTTTTGAAAGTTGAGGAAACTAGTTTATTGGTCAGGAGGCAGAGTCTAGAATTTTCTTTGAACTTCCTCATAAGATCTAACTCCTTTGAACATATCATCATAAGGAGAATTCTCATGGATGTATCGCTTCATGTTAAATTGAGCCAAATGGTTTTCCACTATCTTATGTGGATCATGCTTCTTGAATTCAAAGTCAACTAATTTGACATCTTCCAGGGCCGCGGCCTCAACTTTAGAATGACCAAAATCTAATAATGTGAACATACCAACTTGAATGGGAAAAGTTGGCCAAACCTTTTTCTGAGCTGCTTTCAACTCCTTGCTGATACCTCCTACTATTGTTTGGTATGCTATTTCTCTGCATAGCATTCTGTCAGGTACAAACTGTGGGAGGACATGAGGAGGAACAAAACAACCAAATACTCTAATGTAGGAGAAATTCTCCTCAATGAACGAGTCTGCAAGTTTTCCCAAATTCCTCATAGTCTTTTTTGAAATCCTAGGTGGCGGGTGGCCATATATAGCTATGTGAATAGGTACCACTACGTTGTGACAGGTTTCGTAAAAGAAATATTTGTCATTTTCTTCCCATAATTTGGGGTGGTAGAAATGTATTGGATTAGAACTGGTTGGGGTCCAACTCTAGTTCATCAGGGGGAATGGGGTCATGACACAAATGGCATCCATAATATATGATGACATGTAAAAAGGAGCAGGTTTCCCTTTTGATTTTACTGATTGATACTCAACAATTTCCTTGGCCAAATTATCAAATAGCATTTTAGCCCAATTGAAGATATAACCCTCTGCTACTTCATTCATTATGGCTACCCACTCAACTGAGAAATGTGTAGGGTTCTTCTTCCCAAACAGATGATAGAGCATCATGGCTATATATAACATATGAGCATATAAGGACGTTGTGGCATACATACCATGAGCATCGACTCTGAATTTCTCCGGATGTCCCCACCAGGTCTTGATTATATCATGATCGTTTCTATTGTATTGAGTGCATTCTCTTCTCTCAAAATCTAGAAGAAATGCTGCATTGTAAGTATATTTAGGGGTAGGGGAAAGCTTGTACATTACTTGTAGATTCTCGATTCGGAAAGAGCAGGCGACAGTCTGCTGGTGGCTGATGATGCTTCTGGTTTGGATGTCGACATGTTCTAAAGCCCAACTTATCATATCATTGTAGGGTATAATTCTGGGCCATACAACGATATTATGAAGTTCTCACTGTGCTACAAATTTAAGCTTGGTTGAGAAGGACTCGTCGTCTTCCTCAGCAGAGTCATCTGGACAATTAATAATATCATGCTCTAAGATATCAAAAACCTACTTCCAAGACTTAATGGCTTCTGTAACTCGCGGAGTTGTGTCTGATAGAACATTTGCATTTGGATTGGAATCATCACCTGATGCATCAAGCTTCTTTGTAGATTTTCGTAGTGCCATAATCCTCAAGGAAATAGAATTAACCTACCTGTAGCAAGATAAGTTTGTAAGCTCTACACCGAATAAAAAAAATACTAATTGTAAATGGTAAAATGATTTTGAAATTTGAAGTGCTTTATTCAAAAATTCTATCGATCTTCGCATAGATGTACTGACGAAGAATTTATTAAAAACTTAATGGAATTTATTACCTGGTGATTCACAATATTTATCTAAAATCATTAACCTTAATCAATCATAAATGTCATTAATACTTCGACGGTTCTACATTCGTAAGTTTTGGATGTGACATGATGGAAATATCCCGAAGTCTGAACTGCAGAGTGCTTAATTAATACTTAATCATGATTAATATATTAAATGTTTTATTAATCCTTTAAAGACATTTTACTTTTGTAATTACTTTACTTCGACACTTTGATACTTCGGAGGTTTGTGAGCTCAATCTTTGTTAAAACTCCGAAGGGTGATCTCTGTGGCAGAGATGACGTCATTCTTGATGACGTGTTAAGAAAAGAGAGGTGACACGTGTCACTTGAAAACATGTGAATCAGTCGATGTAAATGTCAAAAATAAGTGCCACGTGTCAACCTAAGAAAAGACTTTAAAAGACATGTGTCCCATGACATGTCCGTAAGTCCTTTAGGAATTATCACGAGTGACTATCTTCGAGACTTCTGAGTTTCGGGGTTTTTGTTGTTTAGCTTTGTTGGAATACCCGAAGCTCGAAGCGATCGTTAAAGACTTCCTTTTAAAACTCAGGCAACTTCTAAACTTCAGAGATCATTAGGACCGTTCGATCAAATTAAGGTAACTCATCGACAATAGATATTGTAAGCGTCTTATTGATGAATAACAACCATTGGATTTATTTTAAGATTAAAAGGCAACTTTCTAAGTTTTTTGCTTTTTTGGGTGAAACTTTTATTTCTAAGAGGCACAATATAAAGTTCAAAGATAAAAATTATACGTGTTCTAACACTAGGAATAATCACTGTTATCCCACAGTTTGTAGCTAGGTCAAATGGCTAGAAGATAGAGGCCAAACTGGCGTAACAGGAACCTACCCCACCCAATGTCACCACAATGGGGAGGTTATTTCTATTCAGGGAGGTTATCCCAGGGGAGACATCCTCACAGGTTACCACCAAGATCAGATAGTCTGGCTAATTAGCCAATAATGAAGTGTAGCCCCAAATGAGAACACCTGCCCGGAACAAGACAATAGCAAAACCATATATGCAGGCTATAATTCAATGGGTTAGTACTTCATATAACTATATGATGCCAATAGATTAGCAATTGTAACAATAGATATCAATGAGATCAGTGTTAATTAATATAGCAATGGAATAATGTCAATTAATCAATAAATATATAGATGATGTAGCCAACAATGTATTTAATCAATCCCTTACTAAATAAATTCTTTTAAACCATCATCTAATTGCTTATCAACAGAAAGTGTTGCGTCAATATGGAATAACCAAGTATGACGTCAACCTTATTAGGGTTAGTTAGTTAGTTAGGGTTTAAAATTTAAGAGTTTTAAGAGTTGTTTCAATCACTTTCACTTCAACGTTGGAGGCTAAAGATTAGTGCCTAGGGTTATGGAGTCAAAAGGTGAAGGATGCACAAGTTGAAGGGGATGAGATTTAAAGGACAAGAGGGAAAGGTTTCAAGGTGCTGCAATGGCAGGGCATTGAAGACAGAACCCTAGGGGAGAGAGGCTCACTTCGGTGTTGCTTAAACAAGGCCTCGTGCTCTCTCCTCCTTCCCAGCAAATGCCTAGCTGAAAGCCAAGTAAAATCAAGACAAGAGAGTTTAAAGAGGGAGAGTGTTGCAAAGGCAAGGCTATTTCATCAAACCCTAAAAGAAAAACATCCCTAGGTGTAAATAACCTAGACCTAGGATGTACTCTTTCTCTTGAAATTTAAAAGTATGGCTAGCTTAAGGGAGGAAAATAGAAGGGGTGTAGCAATGGCTAGGCTCTCTTCTTCTTCTTCAATGGCTTAAAAAGTTTTTCTATCAGGGGACATGAGACAACGACCTACTTGTGTGTTTCTCACCTAGGGTTTTGATTGAGCAATGTATATATATAAATAGAATGAAAGAAATTAAACTACAACCATTCAATCAAGAAGTTTTGCAGAAAAATTGATCCGAAATCGGATTCAGAAGCCTGTCAGGGCTTGAAAAATGCTCAAAAATGAAAGTTCTCAGAATCCGACGAAACCAACACCATTGCGTCTGGCTCATCTTCTTGATTCCGGTGGTATATTTACTTTGTCAAATGGAGTCCGTATGGAGAAGATATCGCATTATGTCCGCCAAGCCAAACAGGTAAACATTTTTGGATGTTGACTGTACCTGTCCGTATAGTCCGTACAGGACACGTGTCAGTCCGTATAGGACACGTGGCAGGTCCGTACAAGACACGTGGCAGCACCAGGAGATGACGCGTGGCAGGTCTGTACAGGACACGTGGCAGCCTCAGGTAGTGACACGTGTCAGGCAGATTTGGAGTTTTTGGTGTACGGCTGGACCAATCCCGAGGTGACACGTGTCACCACTGAAAGGGTGACGTGGCACAGAATGATGTCAGCAGCTTACGTGGCTCGGATGACGTGGTGTACGGAGGATGATGTGGCGACCGTACGATGATGTGCCAAGGTGACTGGACGTACGGAGGTCGACGTGGCAAGTGACATGGACCAATAGATGGTTGACACATGGCATTCATCGAGTGGATGTAAAGGTGCCACGTGGCCCAATCACGGGCTTCCACGTGGCACCCCTTTATTGGCTAATGGCTCTTTGTATAAAATATAATGGGGAGTCCACCGGATTTGAACCGTGGACCTCCCCTACCCGCCGAGTTTTAAACGAAATTCGTCCAACCATTGCGCCCTTGCATTGTTTCTTACCACATATTGTTTTGGGTTGTATTTAAATTTGGTTATGTATATGTTGGTGCAGGGGTCGGGTCGGGGCTTAGCCCCGGCCCGCGGTCGTATGTTGCATAATATGACCATGCCTTAATGTGTGTGTGTTTTTAAAACGATTTAAAACATGTATAGCCCGTGGGTCATATGTATTTTCTATGTGAACAGGTGTTAGCAGGCCAGCGCTTAGCCTACGGCTAGCGCTTGGCCATATTAACACTCATATGACCGTTTGGAGGTGCACGCGCCCAGGCTTGGGGGGCTTATGCCCGTTATATAACTATTATATAGTTTCCAAGTGGGTTTTTTAACTACATTGTTGGTTTTTAAATTAATTAAGCCATTTTTAATGTAATTAAGCCTATTTTGGGAGTTATTGGGCATTTTTAGAGCCTAAATTCGTGGAGGAAGTTGGAGATGGATAACCAACTTCCCCACTATTTAACCAAGGCCATTTTGAGGCCATGGGGACAGCTTTTGAGAGCAATTCAGAGCAGAGATGCTAAGAAGAAGCCAAGTCAAAGCCAGTTTGAGGCAGGGAAGCCGTTGAGGAGGAGATGCTGTCAGACCGTTTCTAAGAGCTCCGGACATCCGTTTCAAGTGTCATTTTTTGTGCATGGTTCCAGATATCTGGGCGAACATGACCAGATCAGTCTAGAATCCATTCAGCATTGTAAAGATGTACTATTGAGTTTTCAAA
>JZKD02S0550445.1:122511-146050 GCA_000966675.3 Picea glauca
GTGGCATTCATCGAGTGGATGTAAAGGTGCCACGTGGCCCAATCACGGGTTGTCACGTGGCACCCCTTTATTGGCTAATGGCTCTTTGTATAAAATATAATGGGGAGTCCAGCGGATTCGAACCGTGGACCTCCCCTACCCACCGAGTTTTAAACGAAGTTCGTCCAACCATTGCACCCTTGCATTGTTTCTTACCACATAACATTTTGGGTTGTATTTAAATTTGGTTATGTATATGTTGGCGCAGGGGTCGGGCTGGGGCTTAGCCCCGGCCCGCGGTCGTATGTTGCATAATACGACCATGCCTTAATGTGTGCGCATTTTTAAAATGGTTTAAAACATGTATAGCCAGTGGTTCATATGTATTTTCTATGTGACCAAGTGTTAGCAGGCCAGCGCTTAGCCTACGGCTAGCGCTTGGCCATATTAACACTCATATGACCGTTTGGAGGTGCGCGCGCCCAGGCTTGGGGGGCTTATGCTCGTTATATAACTATTATATAGTTTCCAAGTGGGTTTTTTAACTACATTGTTGGTTTTTAAATTAATTAAGCCATTTTTAATGTAGTTAAGCCTATTTTGGGAGTTATTGGGCATTTTTAGAGCCTAAATTCATGGAGGAAGTTGGAGATGGATAACCATCTTCCCCACTATTTAACCAAGGCCATTTTGAGGCCATGGGGACAGCTTTTGAAAGCAATTTAGAGTAGATATGCTAAGAAGAAGCCAAGTTAAAGCCAGTTTGAGGCAGGGAAGCCGTTGAGGAGGAGATGTTGTCCGACCGTTTCTGAGAGCTCCGGACATCCGTTTCAGGTGTCGTTTTTTGTGCATGGTTCCAGAGATCTGGGCGAACATGACCAGATCAGTCTAGAATCCATTCGGCATTATAAATATGTACTATTGAGTTTTCAAACATAAATAAAGAAGCCTCCCCCACAGAGAAAAGGCCCGGAGACGTAGGCAAAGTTGTGCCAAACTCCATTATCAACCTGTGCATTATGGTTTGTTGTTTTTCATTACATTTCAGATCTGCAATTATGTTAATGGCTGTATAATTCCTTTTCTTTTCTCATTCTTTCGTTAAGTTTCCCAATGGTCAATTAATTCATGCAATTAAAAAAAAACTCAACCATAAGTCATTCGAAAAATCTTGACGGATAAAAAATACTTACAAATCACCAAGAAAATAGCATGCAAACCCTAGTTGTAAACCTTCCTTCAAGAAAAACACCATAATTTGTGAAAAATATCCTCTTCAAACAAGTGCGCCTTCCTCAAAATAGCCAATAACCCTAATAGGGCACACAAATCAGACCTCACTAGGAGAGTGAGTGATGTGTTCCCAAAATGAGGATAAATCTCCTCAATATATACTGTATCATGACCTTTAATTAATTTTAGGTCATTAAAAATAGTCGACAAGGATACAAACCAAAATCATATTGTTTTTACATTAAATGTTAAATTAAAACCCTAACTGAGCATAAGAAAGACGTCAAGCCCTACTGAGGGAGACGTTAGCCCCTTTTTAGGGCAAATGCAGCACAAAATGACAAAATGTTGGCCCTCTTTGGGCCTCCCAATCATGCCACACGTGCCAGCTACCCTTTCCAACTGTCACATGCTCAAGGTGACGTCAATGGCTCCTAGGTGACGTCCTGGGCCAATCAAGGGAAACGTTCCACTGGAAGTGGGTCAACCCCCCTAGGTCGGGCTCAACCAAAGTGCTCGTAATGGAACGTCCTCTTCTTCTCAAGTGCAAAAGCTCGGTCAAACACTATCATGTCTCTACCCCTGATGGGGTCCCAACAACCATCTGATGGGCTCTTCAGCCCCATGGAGGTCCGAACTAATCATCTCCCCATGTGTACTGGTCCATGTGGTACATGTCCGTCGGGCATGGTCCTGCACATCAAAAACTATGCCCTCCATCGGCTCATTAGTCACATGGATCATAGCAATGTCAATCACATTTCATCATCAATTTTATAAAACATATGCATAAAATCCTTGATATATCATTCAATAGCTCAAAGATTCTACAAAAACCTACAATACAAGGTTGAGAAGAAAGACAAGATACCCTATTGGGCTAGTATCCATAAGGAAAGGAAAGTTTCCAAGGGGTTTATTCCAAGCCATGTAACGAGGTGAAGTGGTTTTAAGGGATGTCCAGACATAAGGGTAGAGTCAGAGCCATGGATGCATGATATTACCTGTGGGTGCCTTTGTAGAAGGCGAGTTGTACTTGTCATGGATGCAAATTTTTCCAAGCCCCTTTTGCTTTATTCTTTTCGTTATTTTCTTTTTCTTCTTCTTTTTATTTTTTTATTCAAGGGCTAACCAGAGGACATTGCCTTGGCGTGGTGACCAGAGCTGACAGAGTTACCCACAAGTACTTTCATAGCGGTGATAAGGTTGACTCGTGATGAGACCCCCTTTCCCTTGGCCATGCAACCAAAGGTCACTTCCCTGGCATGGTAACCAGATGGTGGCAATGTCATGTTGTTAGGTACCCATGAACATAATAGGTTGGCTCATGATGAGACCCCCTATCCTCTTGATTAGGTCTTGTTTATTATTTTCTCGGGTACCTCTTTTTTCTTGCTGAGAGGATTTTTATTGCCTTCTCGGGGATCCCTGGGTGAAACATCTCGAGGTTTCATTTTTAGGATTTTATCTTTTACCATCTGCTTTTACCTTCTGGGCCTTTAGCCCCTTCTTCCCACGCGATAAGGTGCAACCCCACAAACAGATCATCCTAATGCCCGGACAAGGGGAATTGGACAGATAAGAGGGAGACAAGATGGAAAATTGATGGTATGATGGGAACGGATGATGACCCCTTAGAAACCCCCACCGACAAACCAAAACCTATGGGTATAGGCTTGCTAGGGCACCCAGTCAATCTCCCCAAGCATGGTCAAGTGGGTCAGTGTAAGATCCAAGCAGTCATAAGAAATCAAAGGAATTAGATGCATACATTTGAAGGTTATAATGATCAAAAGTGACACATACCATGATACCTGGACCAATTACCTCATGGAGCAAGAGCCTTCTCTAATACAAGACCAAGCAGATGGTGATGGATGTTATTGCTGCTGACAAGACGAGTCTGACAAAAAAAGAAAAGGATAGGCCCTCCAGGGCCATGCTCAGGTCAATCCTACTCTTGGTACTCCATGTCTAGGACATGTGGGCCTCGAGACATGATCTCCTAGTTATCCCTAGAAATCAGGGATAACATATGGCTCCAACTCGGGGACATGTGCTCACCGTAGAGCGCATGAGAACCTCAACATCTCTGGCATAACCTGCAGACCTGCTCAACTTGATAGGGGCATCAATAAAAAATATGGGGTGGTATTGCCACCCCGCATATATAGACGTATACATAAAGCAATCATAAATGCGAATAGAAAGTGAAATACTTACCTGTTAGCTGGATGTTGGTGTAGTCAAACAACCAATGAAGCCAATCTAGCAATGTCCCATGATACTTTCCTTTGTGCTTCATCATAAACCAACATAGTGATAAATTAAGAAAAAAAATGTCATGAGTTATAATGTATATAATATCATCGGGAATCTCAAAGTCTAACTCATGGAGGCAGCAGGGAGGGACAAAATCCTGCCAAATCCATCATTGAGGAAAGTACTCAATCCACTTCAAGAAAGGGTCATGAGAAGAGAAAGTTTCAGAAAACTGACTCAAAGGCCCTGCAAACTGGATACCTAGGGCATCCTCACGCTCTGAAGTCAAGGAAGGGATCGATAAAGACCTAGCAGACGACTGGAAAACTACCAAGGGAAAGTTGAAAAACTGGGATAACTGACTCAAACTTGCAGTACCCAACCGACCCTTGGAGTCTAGGGTTTGCTTAAGAGGAAGCCCAACACAAAAAATATACTTCCCAACTACACCTTTATTAGACAAGAACGATGAAGTAATAATAGGTGACTGGAGTGAAAAGTCATGAGAAACCTTTTTTAGGCAAACCATATTCTTATTTGTATCACAATCTGAGCACAGTGGTGGCTGGTAATTATCTTCATAAAATAAATCCAAATGCTCAGAAGAATAATCATCAAAATCCTCAAGGTATGACCGAAAATCATCAGGAAAATAAGGCACTGGGTCATCCTTGGGTTTTTAGAGAGTATGGGTAAAAACCTCATCTCCTTGTTGCCATTGGCCAAAAGCAATCTGTTGTGACAATTGCAAGGGAAATACCTGGAAACGACTCTCAGTATCATAGATGGGATCCAAGTCATAACCAACTATATCCCACCTGCGTCTCCCAACATGTATGAACTCATCAATGTTATCAACAATGTCACTATCTGTGTCATAACATGCAAGGTTTGAGATATTTGAAAATTCATTCTCCTCCTCCTCATTTCCTTCATCATAAAGTAAAGCATCATAAAAAACTAAGGGAGGAGGGTAACTTACTATTTCTTCTTGTGCAGGGGCTTCAAGGACTTTGGTGTTTTCAGCATGCGTTATTGTTTCATCCTCACAAATTGCTTCTTTGTCTTTGATTGCACAACAATGACCATCCATTTCGTTCAAATATTTCTTTTCTCCTTCATTTTCTGAATCAAGGAATAATGTGTCATCGGAATCCTGAAGTGGAAAGCAACTAACCTCATTTTCGCTTTGTTGTGCAGGAGAAACAGGTTCTTGGATGATCTCATCAAAGGGAGGATCATGGGTGGATACTTCATCATCTTGCTTAGGTTCTTGTTCCTTATCCTCATTCTGCTGGTCAAAAACTTGTTCCATTTTCTCTTGTAGATCTTCAGCAAAGGTTTCAAGGGAAACTAGTTTTATCAAGATGAGAGTGTCCATGGCACTGGTTCTGGACAAGAAGAGATTCTTTTCAATTTGAATGGCCATGTTGTGAGCTTCTGCAAGTGTTTTTGGATTCTTCTTATTTAGAAGGAAGCTCAAATGCCCTTGAAGTCCATTAGTATAGAGATAAACAAGGTACTTGTCTTTAGGACGATGGCTTTCAGGAATCTGGTAAAGAAACTTCTGGAAACTAGCCCCGAAAGCTTTGACAATCACACCCTTTGTTTGTTTTATTCATTCAAGATCTTTTAGCAATGATTGTATGTATTCCAATTTCATAGCCCACTTTGCAAGGAAGATTTCTTCAAAATGGTCCATAGATGTGATGCTGGCATCTGGAAGACTATCATACCATATTTTAGCCCCTCCATGCAGAGAGGCAAAGAAGAGTTTCATCACCAAGTCTTCATCTTCGTCACTGACAGGGCGGTATTGAAAGAATTCCCAAAATTTGCTCATGTGATAATAGAGACTTTCTCTATCGATGCCAAAGAATCTAGGGAGCCAATTCTTATAGAAGAGAGACATTTTTCTAGGATATCACGGGATTTTACTCATGTCCAAAGGTTTGTAGTTCCCTGGATCCCATTGTGAAGTCATAGTTGGATTCGTCATTAGTGGAGTCGCCAGATAATTTGCTTGAAACTATCAAAGAAAAAGGGGAATAACACCCTAGTGGAGTCGCCAGGTAAGCTTGTAAGAAAAGTTATCTGAGGCAAGGCTTACCGAAAAGATTTTTCGTTGAGGAAAATTGATTTAGTGTTCCCCGGAAACGACGCCAAAATGTTATCGCACAGTTTGTAGCTAGGTCAAATGGCTAGAAGATAAAGGCCAAACTGGTGTAACAGGAACCTACCCCACCCAATATCACCACAATGGGGAGGTTCTTTCTATTCAGGGAGGTTAGCCTAGGGGATACGTCCCCAGTAACCTGGGGTTTTGAAGAGGCAAAAGTATAAAGGTCGAAGTAAAATTCCCTCCTCACAGGTTACCACCAAGATCAGATAGTTCGGCTAATCAGCCAATAATGAAGTGTAGCCCCAAATGAGAACACCTGCCCAGAACAAGACAATAGCGAAACCATATATGCAGGCTATAATTCAATGGGTTAGGACTTCATATAATTATCTGATGCCAATAGATTAGCAATTGTAACAATAGATATCAATGACATCAGTGTTAATTAATATAGAAATGGAATAATGTCAATTCATCAATAAATATTGAGATGATGTAGCCAACAATGTATTTAATCAATCCCTTACTCAATAAATGCTTTTAAACCACCATCTAATTTCTTATCAACAGAAAGTGTTGCGTCAAGATGGAATAACCAAGTATGACGTCAACCTTATTAGGGTTAGTTTTATAGTTAGGGTTTCAAATTTAAGAGTTTTAAGAGTTGTTTCAATCACTTTCACTTCAATGTTGGAGGCTAAAGATCAATGCCTAGGGTTATGGAGTCAAAAGGTGAAGGACGCACAAGTTGAAGGGGATGAGATTTAAAGGACAAGAGGGAAAGGTTTCAAGGTGCTGCATTGGCAGGGCCTTGAAGACAAAACCCTAGGGGAGAGAGGCTCACTCCGGTGTTGCTTAAGCAAGGCCTCGTGCTCTCTCCTCCTTCCTGGCAAATGGTTAGCTCAAAGACAAGAAAAATCAAGACAAGAGAGTTTAAAGAGGGAGAGTGTTGCAAAGGCAAGGCTCTTTCATCAAAACCTAAAAGAAAAATGGCCCTAGGTGTAGATAACCTAGGCCTGGGATGTCCTCTTTCTCTTGAAATTTAAAAGTACATCTAGCTTAAGGGAGGAAGATAGAAGGAGTGTAGAAATGGCTAGGCTCTCTTCTTCTTCTTCAATGGCTTAAAAGGTTTTTCTATCAGGGGACATGAGACAACGACCTACTTGTGTGTTTGTCCCCTAGGGTTTTGATTCAACAATGTATATATATAAATAGAATCCAAGAAATTAAACTACAACCATTCAATCAAGAAGTTTTGCAGAAAAATACTTACAAATCACCAAGAAAATAGCATGCAAACCCTAGTTCTAAACCTTCCTTCAAGAAAAACACCATAATTTGCCAAAAATCTCCTCTCCAAACAAGTGCACCTTCCTCAAAATAGCCAATAACCCTAATAGGGAGAAAAAATCAGACCTCACTAGGAGAGTGAGTGATGTGTTCCCAAAATGAGGATAAATCTCCTCAATATATACTATATCATGACCTTTAATTAATTTTAGGTCATTAAAAATAGTCGACAAGGCTACAAACCAAAATCATACTGTTTTTACATTAAATTTTAAATTAAAACCCTAATTGAGCATAAGAAAGACGTTAAGCCCTAGTGAGGGAGACATTAGCCCCTTTTTAGGGAAAATGCATCACAAAATGACAAAGCATTAGCCCTCTTTGGGCCTCCCAATGATGCCACACATGCCAACTACCCTGTCCAACTGTCACATGCTCAAGGTGACGTCCTGGGCCAATCAAGGGAAATGTTCCACTGGAAGTGGGTCAACCCCCTAGGCTGGGCTCAGCGAAAGTGCCCCTGATGGAACATCCTCTTCTTCTTAGGTGCAAAAGCTCAGTCAAACATTGTTATGTCTCTGCTCCTGATGGGGTCCCAACAACCATTTGATGGGCTCTTCAACCCCATGGAGGTCCAAACTAATCATCTCCCCATGTGTACCGGTCCACGTGGTACATGTCTGTCAGGCATGGTCCTGGACATCAAAACTATGCCCTCCATGGGCTCATTATCCACAGGGATCATAGTAATGTCAATCACATTTCATCATCAATTTTATCAAACATATGCATAAAAGACCTGATATATCATTCAATAGCTCAAAGATTCTACAAAACCCTACAATACAAGGTTGAGAAGAAGGACAAGATACCCTATTGGGCTAGTATCCATAAGGAAAGGAAATTTTCCAAAGGGTTTCTTCCAAGCCATGTAACAAGGTGAAGTGGTTTTAAGGGATGTCCTGTCATAAGGGTAGAGTGAGAGCTAGGGATGCATGATATTACCTGTGTGTGCCTTTGTAGAAGGCGAGTTGTACCTGTCATGGATGTAAATTTTTCCAAGCCCCTTTTTCCTTTATTCTTTTCTTTATTTGCTTTTTCTTCTTCTTTTTCTTTTTTTATTCAAGGGCTAACCAAAGGACACTGCCTTGGCATGGTGACCAGAGCTGACAGTGTTACCCACAAGTACTTTCATAGCAGTGATAAGGCTGGCTCATGATGAGACCCCCTTTCCCTTGGCCATGCAACCAAAGGTCACTTCCCTGGCATGGTAACCAGATGGTGGCAATGTCATGTTGTTAGGTACCCATGAACGTAATAGGTTGGCTCCTGATGAGACCCCCTATCCTCTTGATTAGGTCTTGTTTTTTATTTTCTCGGGTCCCTCTTGTTTCTTCCTGAGAGGCTTTTTATTGCCTTCTCGGGGATCCCTGGGCGAGACATCTCAAGGTTTCATTTTCAGGATTTTATCTTTTACCATCTTCTTTTACCTTTTGGGCCTTTAGCCCCTTCTTCCCATGAGATAAGGTGTAACCCCACAAACAGATCATCCTAATGCCCGGACAAGGGAAATGGGACAGATGAGAGGGAGACAAGATGGAAAAGTGATGGTATGATGGGAGCGGACGATGGCCCTTTAGAAACCCCCAGTGGTAAACCAAAACCTATGGGTATAGGCTTGCTAGGGCACCCAGTCAATATCCCCAAGCATGGTCAAGTGGGTAAGTGTAAGATCCAAGCAGTCATCAGAAATAAAAGGAATTAGATGCATACATTTGAAGGTTATAATGATCAAAAGTGACACATACCATGATGCCTGGACCAATTACCTGATGGAGCAAGAACCTTCTCCGATACAAGACCAAGCCGATGGTGATGGATGATGTTGTTGCTGACAAGATGAGTCTGACGACAGAAGAAAAGGATGGGCCCTCCAGGGCCATGCTCAGGTCAATCCTTCCCTTGGTACTCCATGTCTAGGACCTGTGGGCCTCGAGACATGATCTCCTAGTTATCCCTAGAAATCGGGGATAACAATCACGTTTTAGATGAATTCTTAGTAGCTGATGAGGGTGAAGAAGGTGTTGTATGTTCCAGGTTGGCAAATAAGATGATCTCAATTTTAGGTATAGAGGATAGTGGGTACGAGATTATTTTCTGAGATGTAAAGGTATTCATTCATCCTAGAGGATCTAGCTCCAGGACAACTAAGGTGATTGGGATCAGGTAGGGGAAGCTATATAGGCTCATGTTTTAGCCAGATCAAGCATTGATTCACAACAATAGCATTGAACTGTGAGTTATGGAATAGGAAGATGGCACACTTGCACCATGGGGCTTTTAATGTGCTAAAGGAGATCGTGATAGGTTTACCAGAGTTTAGTGTCGAGCATCAGGGTGTGTGCACTTGGGAAGTATTCCAAAAATGCATTTCCAGGTAGGGATAACAGGTCCAAGGGGATCTTGGATCTGATACACTCAGATGTGTATGGTCCGTTGTCAACTGTGTCCTTGAGTGAATTCATTTACTATGTAAAATTTATAAATGATTTCTCTAGGAGGACCTAGATCTACCTCATGAAGACCAAGGATGAGGTCTTCAGTCAATTTCAAGAGTTTAAGGCTCTTGTGGAGAATGAGACATGAAGGAAGATTAAGGTGTTGAGATTTGATTTCAAGAGCTTTTATACATAGGTTGAAATCAAGAGGGAGTTGATAGTTCCACACAATCCACAGTAGAATGGGGTTGCAGAACGAAAGAACAAGGCCATCATTGGGGCTGTGAAGGCTATGCTACATGACTAGGATCTACCTATGTTCTTGTGGGTAGAGGCATGCAATACATCAGTCTACACATAGAACATGAGTTCTCACAAGGTGTTGGGTAGAAAGACTTCCGAGGAGGTTTTCACTGGAAGAAAGCATGAGATTGGGAACTTTCACATTTTTGGTTGCCTTACATATTTTCATGTCCCTTCGTAGAAGAGGACGAAGCTGGAGACCACTGTAGAGAAAGGCATACTTGTTGGGTATAGAGAGACTTCAAAGGCCTATAGGATTTATATTCTTGCATCGAGGAAAACAATTGTGAGGTGGGATGTGAAGTTTGAGGAGGATAGGGCCTTTAGGAGGTCACATGATTCATCTCTAGTAGAGACAGAGGAGCAGGAGGATCCGAAGGTTGAGGAGAGACCTATAGACCTCAGTCTTCAAATCAGGGGGGGTAGGAGGCTCCTTCCACACAGGAGGCCACTACCACCACAGGGAAGAAGAGGCCAAGAGGGCTTCAACAGACCTTGAAAGATTCTCAGGAGGATGTGGAGGCTCCTAAGAAGACTTTTAGGGAGAGCATGCCACCACAAAAATATTCTAGTTATATGGCACTCATGTGTGACATTTTTGTTTTTGAGCCTTCCAACTTTGAAGAGGCTTTAGAGCAACGAGTGTGGTGGGATGCCATGGGGAGGAGTATTCCTCTATCATGAAGAATGATGTATGGGATATAGTGCCGAGACCAGAGGGGAAATCTGTGGTCAATTCGAAGTGGATCTATAAGATGAATCATGCAGTAGATGGCAGTGTGGAGAAATACAAAGTGAGGTTATGTGGCGAGAGGGTTCTCACAAATAGAGGGATTTGATTATGAGGAGCCCTTCACAATTTGCGAGGTGCACTTCTATTAGGACAATCATTTCCATTGCAATAAAGATGGGGTGGAGGATACATCATATGGATGTAAAGACCACATTTTTGAATGGGATCATTGAAGAGGAGGTGTACATTGAGCAACCTCAGGGCTTTGAAGTGCATGGGAGAGAGTCCCATGTATGCAGGTTGAAGAAAGCATTGTATGGGCTCAAGCAAGCTCCCTAGCTTGGTATTCCAGGATCGGTAACTACTTGCAGTAGATGGACTTTGAGAAGAGTGAGGCGGACCCCAACCTTTACTACATTCTGGTTGGTGAGGATCCTCTTATTCTTATCTTCTATGTGGATGATATATTTCTTACTGGGTCAAAGAAGCTCATCGAGGGGTGAAAGAGAGATATTGGTTTGGAGTTCAAGATGAAGGACATTGGGTTGATGCATTGTTTTTTGGGATTGGAGGTGTGCTAGAGGATAGGTCAAATTTTCTTGGGACAGGTAAAATATGCAGTAGATATCTTGTGGATATTTGAGATGACGAATTACAGGCTTATGTCTATGCCTATGACAACCAACTTGAAGAAGTTGAATGCTTCTAAGTTTGATTTGGTTGATCCCACCTTGTATCGATAGTTGATTGGTTCTTTGATGTATCTGGTCAACACTAGATCGGATATTTGTTTTGTTGTCAACACCCTTAGTTAGTTCTTGGTTGAGCTAAAGGAAGGTGCACTAGCTCGTAACAAAGCATGTTCTTAGGTACCTATGAGGTACGATAGATTATGTGCTGAGCTATGTTTAGGGGGATGGAGTCATATTGATGAGTTACACAGACTCGGATTGGGAAGGTAGTGCAATTGACAGGAAAAGCACCTTAGGGTGCTGCTTCAGATGGTGATCTACAGTTGTGTCTTGGTTCAGCAGGAAGCAGAAGTCAGTGGCATTGAGCTCTATAGAGGCAGAGTATATGGAAGCCAGTCAGGCAAGTTGTGAGGCCATATGGCTTCACAAGTTACTCATTGGATTATTTGGTCACAAGTTGCAGCCAACCATCGTCATTCACTGTGATAATCAGAGTTGCATTCAACTCTCGAAGAATCCAGTGTTCCATGATAGGTAAAAGCATATAGAGATCAGGTATCTCTTCATTCGGGACTATGTTCAGAGAGGAGTTTTGAACCTTCAATACATTTCTATAGATGAGTAGGTTGCGGGCATCCCCACGAAATATTTGTTAAAGAGGAAGTTTGTGTTCTTCAGAGATATGTTGGGGGTGGTGCAGAACACCTTCCTTGCTAAGAGGAAGTGTTAAATTATGGTAGCTCAAATAGGTGCTTCTACATTGGCTCAGAGTCAAAGCATGCATAAGTCGTTGAGAAGCTTTCTCACACTTACTTTATTTTTATAAAGTGACTTTTATCAAAAAGAAAATTTATTAATTTTTAATTAATGTTGTCTTAGCTAAAGTTCATAAAGTAAATTTAAGTGAACTTTAGATTATATTGCGACCATTGATCTTGATCGATCTCGTCCGTAGATCAGGGTGATGACTACGAGGTTGGAGATATTGAGGTAGAAGAAGCCAAAAAAAGGAAAATCGACTCAGTGTGACGGGTGAGAGTTGGAGAGCTGAGGAGAAGAGAAAAAGTTTGCAGTTGGAGGAAAATTATAGAGGGTAGCAGGGCACATTTTCCAAGGTAGGGTGCATTTCCCAAGGCAGGGCGCACTTCCATAGGTATCCATCCATACAACAGATTTTAGCATACAGATTGGGCATGATTCTCAAGGCAGATCCATACAACAGAAATCCACACAACACAGATCCATACACCAGAGGTTGGGCAAAAATCCCAAGGCAGATTGCACGTAGATTGAGGTAGATTTATGTTCTGGCTATGCACAGATTCCAAGGTAGATCTGTGGAACGATTTTCAAAATATATGAGCTGAGTATAGGTTCATTAATTGCTGTAATAAATTTTCTGAATTCTTCTTTGATTAGCCGAATCAATAAAACTCTCATTTTGTTGGTTTTCCCTTTAGGGTTTTTCCAAGGGTATTTTCCCAAAATTTATTGTGTCAAATGTGATATTGGTTTGCTTCAGTTTCTATTGTGCATGCATGTTATTAAGCTCAGTATATTTCTGTTCATAAAAATCAGATCTGGGATTTTATTGTTTTCCGTGCTTGCATGCATCTGAAATTTATTTTTATTGGAAGTAGAGATCAGATCTAAGATTTAAAAAATTAACAATAGAGATGTGGCCTCTTTGATTTCATGGATGGAAATGGATGTATTAACTTCTTATAAAGACATCTAAATTGGAAGCAAGAACACCTAGATTATGGGCGCCAATTTACATGGTCAAACAAATAGATAGATAATAGATAAGATAATTTTATATATTGGTTTGTTTAAGTTTATGTTGTGCATGCATGTTATTAAGCTCAGTGTATTTCTATTCATAAAAATCAGATCTGGAATTTTATTGTTTTCCATGCTTGTATGCATCTGAAATTTATTTTTATTGGAACTAGAGATCAGATCTAAGATTTAGAAAATTAACAATAGAGATGTGGCCTCTTTGATTTCATGGATGGAAATGGATGTATTAACTTATGAAGATATGTGAATTGGAAGCAAGAATACCTAGATTATGGACACCAGTTCACATGGTCAAACAAATAGATAGATAATAGATAACATAATTTTATTAACGTTCGACTAATTGTCATGCAAATAGAGAATTGTTGATAGAATTCAAGCGAAATTGGACAGAATTATGCTCCCAAATGAGAGTTTTCTTTCTCCCATGTGAGTGTATGGTTTGTAGGTACTCTTTCACAATATGCAAGGTTGTATTTTGTTATGATTTCTAATTTCTTCTATAACAAAGATTGCTATTGAAATATATTTGTGTTCAACATCACTCTTTAAATTAAATGTTTCTCATCTTTGTCTGAGGATTACTAAGATTCAATTGTGAAAGTATCTTTAATCAAGAGTCTAGGTCTTAGGGTGAAGGTGGATGGATTTAATGGTGGAAGGAAGTGACTAGGAGTCTTAAATCCTTTCATGGATGGGGGAATATGGAGTACATGTATAAAAGGAAAAGAGAGAAACAAGCAATGTGAAAATTGGCAGATGTTTTCCCCTTGGAGGAATATCTCCATAATATCTCGTTACAAGAAGAAGCAGTCATTGAGGAGAAATTCCTTAGGCATATGGAAGAATATCATACTTGTGATGCCCGAATTTAGTGTCGCTTGTAGTGGATCATAGAAATGATTGAATTTTCCAAGTTTTATTTTGACTATTTTAACTAGAAAAATGCATCTTAATGAATGATGGGTGTTATCGCACAAGTTGTAGGTTGGGCAAAGCCCGACCCAACCAAAAAATGGCGACAAAAAAAAGAACACCTACCCACTGTCACCTTAGGCAGGTATTCTTGTCACTTTAGAGATGAAAGAATCACCTCAAGGGGGGAATCCTGGGTGACCCTAGGGGGAAATGAGATGGAAAGTGGAATAATGGAAGTGTAGCCCCTATAGGTCAAGATAATAATTGTGGAAAGTCTTGATAAAGGGTCTTGGTGGTAGCCAATGGTTGCCAATAAGTATGAGTACCTGCAAAGGGTGATTGTACATGCCCAAGACACAAGAACAAGCCAAGTATGCATGTAGTATGTTAGGTGGAAAAGAAAGTTAGGCTTGTTGTCCCTAATTTCTATAGTATACATAGATATATATCAGAAATAAGATAGTTGTTAAAGCTGCTAAAAAATTGCTAAAAGTCCAATGAAAGATGCAAGAGATAAGCTAGATAAATGCTATTATTTCTCAAGTATGAAAAGCACAAGACTTCAAGCAATGAAACAAGGCTGTAAATAAAGGTATTGCAGAGATATAATTGTAGGCTTATGGCTCTAGCATTCAAGTTGTTACAGCCAAGAGATCAACCATCAAAACTTGCTAACAACCCACCCTTAGTAGATTAGTGTGGAAAACTTCTAGCAACTTTCAATGGTTGAGTAGTGAGTTATTAATGAAAATGTATCAGGGTTTCTGCATCCCTAATGGTTGTAGAATAAAAGTTATGAAAGCAACAAGAAGACTAAGAGAGCTAAAACATCCTAGAGGGTTTAGAAACCTCAAGGCATCCACAAAAGAATCCAACTTGAACAAGATTGATATCTCATCAAAACACATTTACCAATGCAAACAATTTTACTTCTCCAATGCAAAAATCAGATTAGTGCCTTTATAATTGGGTGAATAGAGTCTTTAAAGCACAAGTTAGATTAACAAAATCCCTAGGGGTGTAAACCTTCTTACTTCCTAGTGTATGCCAATCAAACTAGGGTAAGTCTAGGAGGGTGTATAGTATATACAACATACTCCTCCTAGGTTTTCAATCAACAATAACCAAGAATGAGCAAGAAATAACTAACAAATGAAGATTTTCCCTTACCAATTCCAAGAAAGAGAGATATCAAACCCTAATTTCCCCAAACAAATCATCATCCAAAGCAAGAACATAAGCCTTCAAGGGATGCGCATCACTTCACTTCATCCAATCACCAAGAGTTAACACCAAATACCATTAGCACAAGAGATAGATACCAAAATTGCCTAAGAGGGTGTAAATTTCAGCTGACTAGTCTTCTCACAATGGGAGAGCTATATCAAATTGAGATATAAATGATCTCTATTTATACAAAATGTATTAAATATAGTTTTCCCACATAATTTAGGGTAAACCACAATATAAGGGGTCAACAACCCTAATCTTTCCACTTTACAAAATAATATTATTTAATTCATACTTTTGCACATGAAAGAAACCCTAAAACATGACGTCACCCTCCTTTTGGGCAACCTTTGGCACTTTTTAACAAGTCATTGAGGTTGGAGAAAGGACTTTGGGCTTCCAAAAGCCATCTTCCAAGGTGCTTGGACCTTTCTCCACTAAATCAAGGTGCCACTCCTCCAAAACGTGCCAAGTGTCCTCAACCACCACCAAACCCTAGCCCCTCTATGACGTCAAGCCTCAAGAAAGTGACGTTTTGCCTCATATTATCCCCTATCCTAGGTATAACTAAGGAGATTATGTCTCGAGGCCCACAGGTCCTAGACATGGAGTACCGAGAGACATATTGACTTGATCTTGGCCCTGGAGGGCCCATCCTTTCTTCAGCGCCTCCCATCTGTCAGCAGTAGCAGCATCCATCCCATTGGCCTGGTTATGAAGTTGCACTGGGTCTTGCTCCATGAGGTAATGAGTCCAGGTATCATGGTTTCTGTCACTTTTATTCTCAAAGCATTTGAATATGTGCATTTAATTCTCTTTTTCTTCATGATGTTTGCTTGGACATTATGCCTTTTAACTTGTCCATACCTGGGGGGGATGATAGAGTGCCCTAGATAGTTGGTTCCCTTAGGGATGAGTTTCCACTGGGTGGGTCTATGAAAGGTCATCATTCATTCCTTCCATACTTATCACTTTTCATCTTTTCCCTCTCATCTATCCCCTACATTGGTTTGGGCATTGGGTTTTCCAAGCTAGTAAGGGTTTTACCTTGCCTTGTGGGAAGAAGGGGCTAAAGGCCCAGAGTGTAAAAGTAGATGGAAAAAGTTAAAAGCCAAGATCAAACCTTGAGATGTTTCACCCAAGGATCCCTGAGAAAGCAAAAGGCTTCTCAGAAAGAAAAAGAAGGGATCCATAAAATAAAATAAAACTCAAGTCCTAGTTGGTGGATAGGGGGTCTCATCATGAGCCAACCTATTAGGTCCATGGGCATGTAGCGGTATGACACTAGTATTCATCTGGTCACCACACCAGGGTAGTGGCTCTTGGTAGCATAGCGAAGAGAAAGGGGGTCTCATCACGAGCCAACCTTCTCATCTCCGTGAAATGCTTGTGGGTAACGCTGTCACCACTAGTCACCACATCAGGGCAGTGTCCTCCAACTATTATCTTGAAAGAGAAAGAAATAAGACAAAGAGTAAAAAGGAATTGAATGGGCTAGGAAATAATTGCATCCATAACAAGGTGCATCTCACTCTCTACAGAGGCACCCACAGGTAAGACTTGCATTTCCCTGTTATCACTGCACCCCTTGCCCAAACATCCCCTACACCATCTCATTCATTTACATGACCTAGACTGGTATTCACCTGGAAACACCCCACACCTAAAGAGAGTTAGCCCTATAGGAAATCCTAAGACCCTCTCCAAACCTGGCTTGTTAAATAGTATAACATCTTTGAGCATTTTTCTGGGTAAAGGGGGGTTTGATGCACATGTTTGGGTAACTTGATTATTATATGTGATTGACATTGCTATGATCCCTATGACTTATGAGCCCATTGAGGGCGTACTTCTTGTTGTTACGGGACCATGCCCAACGGACAGGTACATATGGGGAGATGATGAGCCTTATGGACAGGTACAAAAGATAGCTACAACCATCTATGAGAGTAGTAAAATCATCTTAAAAGCAAGTGTTAGAGCTGATTTAACATTGCCTTCATTGCTTCTGACAAATACTAGCATATTGCCAATTTTAGGTTATCATTCTTGGTCGTTATTGAAGATTTACTAAGGCATAATTGTGAAGCTATTGCAATTTGCTATATATACATTGTTGTAATAAATACGTCTGTTGTTTCATCTTTTATTATCAGCTTATGATTTTATTCAAAGTCCATGGTTTTATGAAGCACTAACATCAATTGGTACTTGAAAATAATGTTCTTCTTGTTGTCTTGTTCCGGGCAGGTACACTTAAACAAATATTTGCTTCATCTTATTAAAACCTTTGGGACTTTCTGATCAGAGTGACTTGTGAGAGGGGAAGAACCTTCTTAATACTATTACCTTTTCCTTCTCAAACCCCCAGGTCACCGGGGACATCTCCCCTAGGGTACTAACCCTAAAGAGAAATAGGTGTCTTATTTAGGTGATAGTGATAGGACAACCTCTTGTTACGCCAATTTATTGTTCACTTGCCTTTGGCTTTTGGGTAAGTACAAATTGTGTGATAACACCTCCTTCAAGAAAAACGTTTGGATGGTAGGGGTTGGGTTAGGTCCTCCATGATGTCATGTAAGCCTCCAAAGGAATGTCTCCATGATCCGGCATGTTGGCCCTCGATATCCAACCTATGGGCTTCAAGCCCCATGGAAGCCCAAGCTAGGCTTGTTACTCCAAAACTGTCCTCCAGTTGGGTCCTGCAAAGACAAATGGATACACACTCCAAGGATTTCAAGTCAAAGCATCATGATGAGTAAATCAAATCAACAAAAGAKCCATTCAAGCAAGTACATCCAAACAAGTGTTACCAACATTGACAATGGAAAAATATCGTCGAGGGTCCGAAAACGAAAATATCGGCAACRTCGGGGAAAATATCGGTAAATATTGGAAAATGTTGTAAGAACGAAAAAATACAAAAATATTCATTTTTTTTCAATTTTTTAAATATCTAAAGCATMAACAACATCAAATAAATGAATTTCCACATAAATATGAAAAGAGAACTCATATATAAGATGTATAATATGTCTAGTAAACTCAAATACATCACAGTCTACAAACCAACACTGAATCATGTCCTGAGTCTAAAGCCTCAAAATATCATCAAAAAATATAATAAGTGACAAATGTATCTCATCATCATGAGTCATCTAAAATGAAATCAAATAAATTCTAATGATTCTCTCTGCCCCTTTTACGGGAAAAGGTGATAGCTTTTCCTCTAGAGGAAGAAGCCCCTGGGGCTGGCACTTGACTCTGACATCCTGTAGAAGAAGCATGAGCTAGACTCTGGTGTCCTCTACTGTTGCTACTGCCAAGTACAACTCCCTCTGTCCAAGTTTGTGAAGATGGTGGTAGACTTTTCTCTATAACATCCCCCTCCACCTCCTCCTCCTCTGATACTTCCCCCTCTACCTCCTGTTGTATCCAATCAGGCATCGATTCCAAGATAGGCCTCTTAGACTCAACCCTCCATTCAACACCGGCGTCAATCCCATCCAACGAAATGGCGTCCACATCAGGTGTTTTTTGAATCTACCTCACCAACAATCCGAGATTGTAGTAGACATATACCATGTCATTGAGGCGTTGGGATTCCAACATGTGTGGAGGCCATAAATTATAAATTAATAATAATATTATAATTTTAATTTTAATTTATAATGAATTAAAAATTTAATTTGAAAATTTGTAACATGTTGCGCTTCTTGGTGTGTATTTTATCAAGTGCACTCCAGTTGCGCTCGCATCTTGAAGAGCTACATGTTTGGCTAAGCACCTGAATGGCAAGTTTTTGTAGATGGGGTACTCTACCACCATAGCTTGTCCACTAAGCATCTACAACAAATCAGAGAAACATAAGAAAAGACATTGAAATTTGAAAGTTAAAAGTTGAAATTTACAAAGTTGAAAGAAAAGACAGTGAAAGTTGAAATTTAATGAAGTTTACCTCGCATTTTGGTCTTCCTATCAGCTATAGCCATCTGAAAGCCAAAAGTCCCACCAAATATCCTATATATTTCCATTTCTTTGGAAATCTCTGCGCGTTCTTCATGACTTAGCACCATTCTCTCAACACATGTGACAAATCCTTCCATAACCTCAACATTAAATCTAAAACTACATGAGTAAGAGAATGCAGGATTGAGGTAAATCCTTGCAACATGAATCAGGCAATGAAGTGTATTGTTCCATTGCTAATCAATCACTCCCCATATCTGTAGTTGTCTTTGAAATCCATCATCTCCCTTGTCATCATAGTAGGCACGGATGGCTTCTTTGGCCCTATCCATGGCCTCATACAAGTAGCCCATTGTGGGCTTGTCTCGATCAACCAATCGAAGAACCTTTACCAAAGGTTCGCTAATGGAAACCACCTCCTCCACTCCCACCTAGAAGCTCTCCTGGTATGACACAAGCCTACATATGGCCTCCCCCTCCGGTTTACGGCTAAATGATAAATCATCCCACTAATGTGAAACAAACATCGTCTTCAGGTCCCACATACAAACCAAGATAGATTGAAAAGATATGGAGCTAGTGGCAAAGCATGTGATTGCAGGACGCACCAACTACCTGTTATTTGTGAATCTTCTCATCAAGCTAAGCACAAATGCATAATTATATATGATATTTGTGATGCTCTTAGCCGATTCAACAATGTCCCTAATATAAGGAATTTTTCCCATATCCTCTAAAATCAAATCTATACAATGTGCAACACAAGGAGTCCAAAACAATGTAGGATACCTCTGCATAAGCATCCTACCTACAACAAGATAGTTATCAACGTTGTCCATTATGACTTGGACAACATGTTGTGGACCCACCTCCTGAATGAAATCATCCAGTAAGGCACATAACAATGTTGCATCTTTAACATGTGCAGATGCATCAACAGATTTAACAAACATTAATCCCTTGGGACAATTAACCAAGAAGTTAAGAAGTGTCCTACCCTTCTGGTCCATTCAACCATCTGACATCACGGTGCATTTAGTGATTTCCCATGATGCCTTAAGCTCCTCCAATCTGCTAGCACAATCAATCTTTTCATTCTGAAGGATAGGCCCTGTTTTCGTCCTTATACACACTTACAAACATGAGATAAGTCTGACTCACTTAGTGTGTCCTTGGAGGCATAATGCCTAGGTTCACAGCCCACACTGTCACTTTGACCGAAACCTCTTTCATCTAGGTTCACTCCTAGGGAAGCCAAAGGGGGTAGACCTTAGTTTCTAGATGATTAGTAGTTAATGTTCTAGGAGTTAATTTTAATTTATCAAGGTTAGAAGGGATATATCCTATGGTGTTAAGGCAACAATGCAATATGCAAAGGGTTAGAATGTAAGCAAAACCTTTCCCTAGGTCAACTAAGACTAGTGCCTAAGGTTGGGCATTGGGGTCAACTAGATGTTAGGGTTGTTCGTTACAAATAAATTACAAGTTGCTTACAAAATTACAAAAGAATAAAAGAATTACAATATATCTATTGACAAATGAGATATCCACAAAGTACTTGATGCAAGAATATCTAAAGTACAACAAGAAAGCTAACCACGTTTATCTTTTATGTATGCAGGATATAAGGATTGTAGCATGAACATCAACACATCATCACATTTATGAGATCGCCATCAATATATCATTATCATCAACACATTTAAGAAGATTTTAAGATTTTAAGCGCAAAGGTTATGAAAATGACTCACTCTTAGTTATTAAACCCAACGAAAGTTTTTAGAGACTTAAGCCCAAGGTTGAGTTATTTAGCTTTCTTCAGATTATGAAATTTTATTAAGCTTTCACCAAAGCTTCCTCCTCCTATTGCCAAATAACTATTGGACGCTCAATATAGTGTGGCAACGAGGCCAACCCTAGCAGAACCAGTCAGCCCTAAAGTAGGAGTACTTCCCAGAGAGGACACATCCTGTGTGTCGTGAGACAGTCCCTTGCCTACACCCTCCNAAGATTTTAAGCGCGAAGGTTATGAAAATGACTCACTCTTAGTTATTAAACCCGACGGAAGTTTTTAGAGACTTAAGCCCAAGGTTGAGTTATTTAGCTTTCTTCAGATTATCAAATTTTATTAAGCTTTCACCAAAGCCTCCTCCTCCTATTGCCAAATAACTGTTGGATGCTCAAGATAGTGTGGCAACGAGGCCAACCCTAGCAGAACCAGCCAGCCCTCAAGTAGGAGTACTTCCCGGAGATGACACATCATGTGTGTCGTGAGACAGTCCCCTGCCTACACCCTCCGTTGTTTTCCTCAAACCCGTTTTAGATGGTGAAGATGGTGGTCTAAGGTACCTTAAATAGTCTATTAAGTATATATATGGATTAGGTAGACTTTTAGGTGGGTTTTAGAGTGTTTTAAAGATTTTATGACACTTTTAAAGTGTGATTTAGTGATATGGCCGAAACTTTTATGAGCTTATGAGTGTGTTGCTTTAAGCTTATTAAATCAAGAGTATGAACACATGTAAAGCAAATAAAGATAGCTAAAAGAAGATTTAGTTTGTCACGTGCACTTAGATCATTAACATATGAGCTTGCTATGAAAGAAATGAATCACAAGGGCAAGGACAACTTGCCTACAAGATATAAAAGGAAGATTTAGTGTGTTTGTCTACTATATTAACTTATCCATGAAATAACTCCAAGCATATGGCAAATGGCCTTAAGAGATCTATGCAATAAAGAATAACACCATTCACTTATTGAAGCATTTAGAGATTAAGAATTATAGATCTAAGCATGTGAATAAAAATGAAGACTTGAAGCAAACTAAGCATGCAAGAGATCTAGTTAAGTTATTTATGATGCCCAATAGGCTTAAGCTAGTGATTATATGTTAGATCTAGATCTAGAACAATTATGGCATTAATCAATTAGATCATTAATCACATAACAAAACACCTATCCTTACCTCTTGGGGTATTCCTCTCCCAACTAGGTAGGCAATTAATTAAGTTGCTTAGCTTGGTTAAGATTTACGGAAATGAGAAAGAAAGGCAAGCAAGCAACAAGAAGAGGGCTAGGAAAGTAAACAAGCAAAACCAAACAAACCACAAGCAAACCCCACGTCCTAGGTCTAGAAGATGCCTTCACCTTCAAACCCCACGTCCTAGCTCAAAAGGGCAAAAAAATGCAAAAAGATGAAAATCCAAGCTAGATCTAAACTACCCCAAGGCTCACACGTGGGAGGAGGCCGTACCACTTCTCCTCCTACAACTATGAGCCACTAAACAACAAGAAGAAGAATAAAAACGTACAAGAAAGCCTAGAAATTGATAAAGGANTGGTCTAAGGTACCCTAAATAGTCTATTAAGTATATATATGGATTAGGTAGACTTTTAGGTGGGTTTTAGAGTGTTTTAAAGGTTTTATGACACTTTTAAAGTGTGATTTAGTGATATGGCCGAAACTTTTATGAGCTTATGAGTGTGTTTCTTTAAGCATATGAAATCAAGAGTATGAACACATGTAAAACAAATAAAGAGAGCTGAAAGAAGATTTAGTTTGTCACTTGCACTTAGATCATTAACATATGAGCTTGCTATGAAAGAAATGAATCACAGGGGCAAGGACAACTTGCCTATAAGAGAGCTAAAAGAAGATGTAGTGTGTTTGTCTATTATGTTAACTTATCCATGAAATAACTTCAAGCATAGGGAAAATGGCCTTAAGAGATCAATGCAATAAAAAATAACACCATTCACTTATTGAAGCATTTAGAGATTAAGAATTATAGATCTAAGCATGTGAATAAAAATGAAGACTTGAAGCAAACTAAGCATGCAATAGATCTATTTAAGTTATTTATAATGCCCAATAGGCTTAAGCTAATGATTATATGTTAGACCTATATCTAGAGCAATTATGGCATTAATCAATTAGATCATTAATCACATAACAAAACACCTATCATTACCTCTTAGGGTATTCCTCTCCCAACTAGGTAGAAAATTAATTAAGTTGCTTAGCTTGGTTAAGATTTATGGAAACGAGAAAGAAAGGCAAGCAAGCAACAAGAAGAGGGCTAGGAAAGTAAACAAGCAAACCAAACAAACCACAAGCAAACCCCACGTCCTAAGTCTAGAAGATGCCTTCACCTTCAAACCCCATGTCCTAGCTCAAAAGGGCAAAAAATTGCAAAAAGATGAAAATCCAAGCTAGATCTAAACTACCCCAAGGCTCACACGTGGGAGGAGGCCGTACCACTTCTCCTCCTACAACTATGAGCCACTAAACAACAAATAGAAGAAGAAAAACGTACAAGAAACTCTAGAAATTGACAAAGGAGGTTGAGAAATAGCTGCCAATCCCTTTGGGGGTCTTTGAGTGTTGTGTGGATGTCTTTGGGTAGCCAAAACCCCTTCTCAACCAGATCTGAAACCTGCAAACCAGCAAGGTATCCTTGCTGGAAATGCTACACACAACCAAGCAAAGTGAAGGAAAACTTTT
>JZKD02S0550445.1:146060-167488 GCA_000966675.3 Picea glauca
AATGCAAGGAACTCTTGCCATACGGAATCGCGAACCGCAAAACCCCGATGAGTGGGAGCCAGCTGTCAAACCCACTAGCAGAGGAGGACGGAGCTGTAGGAAGGACGCGTGTCAAACACCCGGAGAGAATCAGAAATCAGGATACTGCGGGTCCCGTGGACGTGGGTCTTGTGATATGGGAAACCCCGTAACCCCGATGGGGACAAGGTAGTGATCACGGAATTGGTCATGTGGACCAGGGGCTAAACCAGTGGGGCTAGTGTGATCAGAAAGGCGCGTCGCGAATCGGGAATTCGCAATTCCCGTGGACATGAGTTTGGCGTCATCACAAACGCCGTAGCCCCGATGGGAGGTTATACAGCGGTGGTCTTATGGTAAGTGGTCACATAGACTACTGTATAGCATAGAGGGCTAATACGTTAGGAGCATATCGGGGATCAGAGAACTGGGAGTTCTGAGAACTCGTGAATTACGACAACGGAAATCCCGAAACTCCGATAGGAGTAGCCCGTACAGAAGGTAAGACCACGGTCGTAAAGGCAGTAAACCACAGGCTTGGCCTGGGGACTTAATGCGTAAGGAGCGCATCGGGATTTGGAGGATCGTGAGTCATGGGGGTGAATGAGTTTTGACATTAGAAACCCCGAATCCCGATAGTGAACCAGGGATTGGCATTTCGCTAAGGCAGGTTTGTGGGAAATTAACCCAAAAATTTTAAATTATGATAGTGGATGTGTTACATGGGATACTTTAGTTTTGAATTTTGCAACGCCCTACTCATATATGCAATAGGTTGATCATGGACTTGGTTGTTTTTCTGAAGCAACACATAAGCAATTGTGTCTTCAGAAGCAAAAGAGAAAATCTAAAAGTCCTTCTCGTAGTCTGGGCTAATAAGGACCGTAGCTTCACATATGGAAATCTTAATCTATTCAAAAGCTCTTATACTTTCATCATTCCAATCAAACTTTACATCCTTCTTAAGTATCTTATATATAGGTTTAATGATTTCAGCATAGTTAGGAATGAACCTATGGACAAAATTGGTTTGTCCTAAGAAGGATTGAAGAATTTTCTTTGACGTGGGAAAAGGCACTTTACCAATGGCTTCAACTCTTTCTAGGTCTAACTTAACCCCATCTTTAGTTATGATGTGGCCCAATAACTTACCTTCAGTCACCCCAAAGACTAACTTAACAAGATTTAGAGAGATTCCAAACTCTCTACATCTGTCCAAAACTTTCCTAAGGTGGTCAATGTGAGTTTTACCATCCTTAGAAAAGACCGTTAAATCATCTTGATATATTTCAATCAATTTACCAATCAACCCCCTGAAAGCATAATCCATAGCCCTTTGAAAAGTAGCTCCTGCATTTGATAAACCAAATGGCATTGTAAGATATTCAAAAGTTCCCCATGGAGTAGTAAAAGTTGTCTTATGCCTATCTTCTGCTTTAAGTCTGATTTGATTATAACCCGAGAATCCATCAAGCATGGAAATCATTTCTGATCCTGTAACCCTTTGAAGTACAGTTTCCATCTTGGGAAGGGGATAGTTGTCTTTAGTGCAAGAAATGTTTAAATTCCTGAAGTCAATGCATATCATAATTTTTCTAGTCTTCTTCCTAGCAACAACCAAATTTGAACACCATGAAGAATGTTTGGTCTGTGCAATAATGCCCGCCTCTAACATTTTCCGCAACTCTTGTTGGACCAAAGGGCCTAACTTCGGGTTTAACTGCCTCAACTTCTGTCTAAAGGGTTTGGTGTCTTCCTTAAGAGGAATCACATGCTGAATCACATCTTCCCTATAGACTTTGAGCTCATCATAACTAAAGGCCAAGACATCCCTATATTCTTTTAATAATTTAACAATTTCATTCCTTTCTTCTATAGGGGTAGTCTTGCCTACTTTTATCAACCTAGGCTCTTCATCAGTTCCAATATTGACTTCAAGGTAATCATATAGTTTTTTCTTTGATTCATCCTTTTTCTTATGACCATCCTGTCTATCAAAATCCCTTTCTGAAGAGACCACTCATTTAGGTGGTTCTTTTACCTCATCATCATTTTCCGTGTAATTACAACCTTCCTCTTTCATACTTATGTTTAAGTCTGAAAATTCATGTATGTGGAGTAAAAACTTGACCATCTGCTTGTCATCATAAAAAACATGCCAATGATCCATATTATTTGGAACCGAGGGTCTAAAAATTACTTCAACCGAAATGTTCTCATCTATTAAACTGTCTGGAATTCGTAGTGTGGAAGTTGCTACTGCAAGTTCATCGACTTTCGAATTCTGTTCTCTAGGAATTGCAATCAAATCTATAGCATCTAAGTCATCCATTAAGTTCCAAATCTCACTCCTATATCCTTTTAATCTTTCAGACTTGCAAGCAAACGTATTCTTCAACTATTATATAACCAAGTCTGAATCACCTTTAATACTTAGATACTTTATTCCCCTATCTCTGCAAAGTTCCAAACCAAGGAGTAAAGCCTCATACTCAGCCACATTATTAGTTGCATCAAACTCCAATTTATAAGAAAATTTCAACATTTTACCACTTGGAGATTGAAGCACAATTTCGGCACCCTTTCCTTCTCTAGAAAAAGCACCATCAAAGTTCATATACCACACCTTGTCTAATTCATTATCTTTAATTGTTTCTTCAAAAGGCACAATAGAATTAGACAAGATGGCATAGTTACCAAGACCTTCATCAGTCCACTTCAATTCATTTTTGGGATTCTTGGTATCTTCTACATGATACTTCCTATACACTTCCCTATTCAACTTAAAAGTACATCCATCTGGGGTAGGGAGAGTAACATAAGATAAATCCATTTGTAAACTACCACCCAAGTCTGCAGCTGCCTTTCTATTCAATAGCATTCCCCAAACATCCGGCACAACAATTACCACAATATCCATTTCAAACATGATGTCTGGAAATGCTACTAAGTATACTTGCAAACCTTTAATCAATCCATGCAATTCTATCGTTTGACTATCCAAGGCACAAATGTTATGATAAGGTCTTGATATTCTTAAGTTCAATTGTTCCATCACCTTCTTAGTAATAACATTTGAGCTTGCTCCTGAATCTAGCATGCAATTGTTTAACACTTTATCGTTCACAAGTAAGGAAAGGTAGAAAGGAAAATTCTTTTCATTCTTCCTATCCCAATTCTGTAAAATCAATGGTGCATCCTGGTAAGTTGTGGCTAGTTGTTTTTGAGCCAGAATCTTGGGTGGTTCATCTATGGCTTTAAGTATCTTTTCCTTTTGTGAAGGAATCTTCATGAGTTCTGACACTGGCACTAACATCTTTGCATTACTCAACCATCCACCTAAGTCTATATTTAAATCTGTATTAGTTGGCACTTTAGACATAGGAGGAGATACCTTGGGAACATTGGTTTGACCTTTATCCTGACTTTTGCTTCCATTCCTTTGGTATGTTATGCCTCTATGCCTCTATGCATCCAATTTTCTCGGCATTTTCAATCTTCAAGTGATCAAACCTAGGGCACAAAAATAGTGTAAAAAAATTAAAATCACGATTTAACTTTTAAAGAATCAAGATTCAAGATATTACAATCTACAAGTAAACTGTAATAGTAAATACAAACGTTCAAAATGGGGGAAAAGTTGAAAACTGATAAATGAAAAAAAATTAAAAAAAAAATCTATCATAAATTTGTAAAAATATAAAAAAAATTGTTGGAAATCAATCCACACTCCAAAATAATTTTATAGCAACTAAAAACAACAGTCCCTAACTACCAAGAAGAAGGATACATAGAAAAAAAGATAAAAAATAAAAAAATAAATCGTACAAACTATTGCCCATACCTGCAAATACGCCCTTGCTTGAGAGAAATCAATCCCAACTTCACACTGAACAGGTTATAGTGTTCAAAATCTCGCTCCTCGTCGTCTTTGGTTGAAGGAAAACTTGCCTCTTTCTCCTTTTCTCTCCAAAACCCACACTTCACTTGCAAAATGACAAAAAAAAAAGCCAAATTCGGCCTTTATTTCCGACCCTGTCCGCTTGCCTAATATATATTGGATCATTACACGATATTATCGTAAATATCGCGCTATTTTCAGAGGGAGTAAATATTGCGTTGTTTTTGTCGATAATATCGTTGTTGACCGTTTTGCTGATAATATCGCCAATATCGCGATGTTGGTTACAGAGATCCAAACCACTTCATCAAAATAAACTAATGATCAAAGACCCTATGCAATTTACCACGTTTAAGTATGGGAGGGTTGACAAAACGACCTATTGGGTGAGTCGTTCCTCAAGTCTAGGGGTGTATCCCAAGGGTACCTCCTTCTAAGTCATGTGGATGAGGTGTCATGGATGAGGGGGAGACTTTTGGGCATGGGTTTCATGACATACAAGGGGTTGTAGAGTCTCACTTATGGGTGCCTATAGAGGGTGTGTTGCACCTTCGTTTCTAATGCATCCTTTTTCCAAACCCATTTATTACTATTAATTAATTAATAATCCAAAACCTTGGGTACTCCCTATTGGTGAATCAATTAGCTTGGGGGGAAGTACGACAAAGCCACTTGAAGCTAGAGGTACACAAGCTATCATATGCAAGGAAAGAAAGGGACACTGCATAAGTGTACACACCTCAACAAGTGGGGACATTTATATAATGTTAATTTTCTTTTGCAGGTCTTTGAGTTTTTAGGAGAATCTTTTCATTACTCTAAAGACCTCTTTGGGCTAGCATATGGAAGGTTCATAATCGGGATTTTATCTTTTTCTAGCCACAAACCTCTGGGTCTTCAAATCCTTCTTCCCATGAAGTGAGGGACAACCCCATCTTGGGTCAGTACACCCAAAAAACCCAAAAGGTGAGGAGATGAGGGGATGAAGTAGTGGAAAGTGGCAAGTATGGTCGGGAATGGCATGATGACTCGTCAAAAGGACCTCCCAGTAGAATACCTATTCCTAAGGGTGACCCACTTAGGTCACAATGAAAACCACCAAGGTGAAACAGGGCAAAGATCATAATGTCGAACCAAATGTCACATAATCAAAAGGAGTAATAGATGTAACAAACTCAAATTCCTCAAATATTGAAATGACACTCACCATAATACCTGTCTTGTACCTCATGGAGCAAGACCCAATGTCTTCTGGAGGCCAACTGATGTGGTGGATACCGTCATGATCAACCTGGAGCTATGGTAGTGTGATGGGTCTCCATCTGTGCAAGTGGACATTGTTGGTCAAGCTGTCTCTCGGTACTCCATGTCTACAACCGTAGGGCCTCGAGACATCATCTCCTTAGTTATCCCACAAAATGGGGATAAAAATGGGTTCAAGGAGCCTTGATGAAATGTCAGTAGAGTATTGGGCATAGATTAAAAATGTTCATCCTTGACTTCCAAGATATCTTAAATGTCATAGCTACTAGGGAAGAACATAGAAAGGTAGTTAAAGATAAGTTTAGAGCACAAAAAGGGACCTTTTATTCATAGTTTTAAAAATCGTCGAACAGGAACCGAAACTGAAACTGGTCGGTTTGACCGGTTTGATGGCCAACCAAACCAGTCAACTAGTTTATAATGGAATCGACTGGTTTGGTACTGTATTGGTTGGTTCGGTACCAAACCAACTGGTTTCGTCATAAACCGGCTGCTTTGGTTCAGATCGGTTGTAGCGGACCCATAGACTTGAAAAGTTATATTTTTTTCCAGCTAAACCTAAAACCTAAGATCCTAATCCCTAATTCTAGTCTATAAGACACTCTAATTCCCCTCTAAGTGCCTCACACCTCTCTCATTCAACATTTGGGAGCATTTGGGTTTTGGAGCAGCATTAATTCTTGAAGAGAAGCATTGAGGAGCTTCTTGGGAAAGTGTTTTGGGCAGTTTGTGGTGGATTTGGCATCTCAACTAGGAGGCTATGTTTCATCTTCAAGTTTGGAGGAGTTGAATTAGAGGTATGTTGAAAATTTTCCATTGTTTTTTTAACCATCTTGATTGTTGAATGTTTGAAACTTAGATAGAATCATAGAAGATAATGTAAGAGTCTAAGACAAGGTTCCTTCTTTTCATTTTCAGATTGCTTGCATTGTGCAAATTGCACCTTTGCTTTATCCTTGGAGTTTGCATTTACAAATTTACAATGGCCCCAAAAACTAAAGATGTTACATGGGTTCATGCTGAGGTGATTGAAGGTCTAATGTATTGCAAGTATTTTCAAAAATGCATCAGGGGGGGGGGGCATTCATAGGATGAAAGAACACTTTGCTGGTGTTAGAGGCCAAGCTAAATCATGTGAGGCACCATTAGATGTTATTGGGCCAATTAGAGAAGAGATGAAAAAAGTACTTAATGAATACCAACAAGAAAAGGCTAGGGAAAAAGCTATACAAGATTAAATAGGGAGGAAGAGGACTATAGCACAAATGAGGGTAGCCAACCCCACTTTTGATTATGAGGGCTCTCCATCTATTCATTCTACCGGTGTTAGAGACCCCTTTGTTTATGTTCCTCCTCCCCTTGAAAGTTAAAATACTATGAATTAGCCTAAAAGTAAAAAGAGGAATACCATCCAAAGGTATTTCACACCTCCCCCCACTTTTGGCTCTGACAATGCCAATGTTTATCAAGTTCAGCCCACTCAATTTTAGCCCACCTTAGATGACCATTGGAAGAAAAAATATAGAGAGATTGCTTATGAGTACATAGCTAGATGGTGGTATCATGATGATATCCTCTTCAATGATGCATGTTATAGTGCAAGTTCTAGGTTGGGCAAAGCCCGACCCAACTACAAGGCAAGTGCTACAACTTGGGAATCCCACACCCAATGTCACCTCGATGTAGGTCCCGCACTTCAAGGGTGACTACATCACTATAGGGAGGCGATCCCAGTGACCCTAGGGGAGTTGAGATGGAGATGGGGATGAATGGAAGTGAATCCCCTAGAGGTCACGTCTAAGTGGAGTGAAATGTGTGGAATGAAGTCTTGGGAAGGTCCAAGGGTTGCCAAGTATGTTGAGTAACCTGCAAATGATGAAAATACTTGCCCGAGACATAAGAAAAGACACTTTGAAATGATGTATGTTAGTTGGATCAACAAGTTAAGATTGTTGTCCCTAATTTGCGACAATATATATCAGCAATAATATGGTACTATAAGTTGCTCAATAAATGCTAGAGATCAAGTAAAAAATGCAAGAGAAAGACTAGTAAATGACTAGCAAAGCTCAAGATGAAAAACCAATATCCTAGCACTAAAAGATAAGGCTGTTGTAAACACTTGTCTGTAACAAATTATATCATCCTTATGGATGTAACATTCAATGTATTACAACAAGAAAATCAGCCATTGAAATATCCTCAAACTTTGCCAAAAAGTGCATTGGACCAAGGAGAAAAGGTGTATAAACTTTGAGCAAAATCCAATGGTTGATAAGAGAGTTATTCAAGCAAATGAGTTAGGGTTTCTGAAACCCTAATGGCTGAAGATGTAATTTTTTAACAACAACAAGAATTAGTGGGAGAGAGGGGACGCCCTAATAGGGGAAGACTCCTCTCAATGAGGCCAACCAACTTCAAGCAAGAAACCTTTCAAAAGATAAACAATTGTGTTTGCAGAGGCAATGATTTTATATCCCCAATGCAAAAAAGTATGACTAGTGCCTTTACTATTGGGTTAATGGAGTCAAATAAACAAAGAGCTAGAGGTGCTACCTCCTTGGGGGTGTAAGCCCTTTTACTTCCCAAGGCAAGTTTCTCTAGCTAGGGTTTAAGCTAAGAGGGTGTATGACCTTATACTTCTCTTAGCAAACCCTTGTATAAGTAATGAGATGGAGCATAAAATGATGAAGACTATGGTGGGGATGTATTCCCTTATACTTCCCACCTAGCTCCTAGCATAATAATACTTGACTTGAAAAAAAAGGATAGCTTAATAGTAAAAACCATACCAAGATCAAGAGAAATGCCAATATAATCCACCATAAGAGCTAGAAAACATCATCCAAGGCTAGCGCCTCACTCCTCTATCAACCATTCATCAATATATCCATAAGAAAGTGGACAAGAGATAAAAAGAGCCAAGTGTAGTGAAAATTTCAGACCAAGTCCTCTCACAATGAGGGAGAGTTATGATAAAAATGAGATCTTATGATCTCTATTTACACAAAATGTAGCTAACATAGTTTGTCCACATACTTTAGGGTAAAACAAAAGATTAGGGGTTAACAACCCTAATCTTACCCCTTTTTACAAAATAATACTAGACAATTCCTTTAAGATTTCACTTTTTGCACAAATAAAACCCTAATTTTAGAAGGTCCTCTCCCCTTTAGGGGACGTTTTGCCACTTTAAGGAAGTCGTTGGTGTTGGAGAAGCATGGGTAGGCCTCCAAAGTCCACATGTCAAGCATCTAAGCACTCTCATCATTGTGAAGACCCTCTTCTCCTCAAAACGTCCATGTGTCAAAAGACTGGCACCTCACCACCATGCCCTAGCCCCAAAAACATGACGTCAAGCTCAAAAATAGGACGTTTTGCCCCTCCTGGGCAAATCGTTTGGCAAGTGAGGGTTGGGCTATGTTGTCCAAGTCATCATCAAGGCCTTCCAAGTCTGATCTTTCATCTGGAATGCGGGTCCTTGACATCCAACATGTGGGCTTGTAACCCCATGAAAGCCCAAGCTAGGCTTGTTCTTCCAAAACTGTCCACCAACTAGGTCCTCCAAAGACAAATGAACATTCCCTCCAAGGATCTCAAGTCATAACATCATGATAAGTGAATCCAATCAATAAATAATCCATCTAAGCATGTGCATCAAAGATCACTATATCAAACAATTAATTGCTCAAAGACACTATGCGACTTGTCAAGATTGAATATAGGAGGGTTGACGAGGTGTCCTATTGGGTAGATCTTGCCCTAGGTCAAGGAGAGTTTCCAGGAGATCCCTCTCTAAGCCATGCAAAGTGGATGAAGTGGTTGGGGTCAAGACTCAATGGGAATAGGGCTCATGACATACAAAGGGTCGTAGTGTCTCATTCATGGGTGCCTTTGTAGAGGTTGTGTGGTACCTTCGTTCGCAATGCATTTTTTCCAAGCCCATAAATTGCCCTTTATCTTTCTTTCTTTGTATTTTCTTTCAATATAGCACAAGGAGAGATTGAAGGTCACTTCCCTGGCATGGTGACCAGATGATGACAATGTCACCCACAAACACCTAATGGAAATGAGAAGGCTGGCTCGCGACGAGACCCCCTTTCTCTCGGCCATGCAACTGAGAGCCATTACCCTGGTTTGGTGACCAAATGATGGTAATGTCACACCACTAGATATTCATGGACGTGATAGGTCGGCTCATGATGAGACCTTCTATCCTTCAACTAACCTTTTAATCATTCTTTATTATATTGTGGGTCCCCTTTACTCAAAGATAAGCATTTCATTGCTTTCTTGGGTGATCCCTGGGTGAAGCATCTTGAAGGTTTATACGAGCCACTTGTTAAGGTTTTGTGGCTAATGGATGGGGAAAAATTGGCCATGGGTTACATTTATGAGACTATGGATCAGGCATAGGAGAAAATAAGGGCAACATACAAGGATAGAGTGACCAAGTATAGGCTTATTTGGGAGATCATTGATCGTAGATGAAACAATCAACTCCATCGCCCTATACATGGAGCCGAGTATTTCTTGAATCTAAGTTATCATTACAGAGCTAAGCTTGGAGAAGATTTGACTGGGCAGGCTAAAGATGGCTTGTATGAGTTCCTTGAGCGCATGGTCCCTTATGAGAGTGAGCAGTTAGAGATACATTGAGAGATCAATTCTTTCACTAGAGCTATAGGTACCTTTGGGAAGAACCTAGCAAAGATTGCAAGGGATGTGGATGAGCCAGGTAACAATTCCAAAGTTTAAAGTTCAATTGTTTAAACTTTAAACTTGAAATTTTATATACTTTATAATTTATTACATCAAGGAAATAACTTGACTAACTATGTTTTTTGCAACAAATTGGTGGGAGTCATTTGGCAGCCAATGTCCTCAATTGCAAAAGTTTGCAATTAGAGTGTTGAGTCAAACTTGCGGTGCTTCCAGGTGTGAGCGCAATTGGTCTGTCTTTGAGAGGATTCACACGAAGAAGAGAAACCGTTTAGAACATAAACAATTAAATGATCTAGTTTTCGTGCAGTACAACCTTCGGGTAAGGCTCAAAGTTCAAACAATTGTTGAACAAAAGCCTTGATTCAGATCCCATTGTGTTGGATGATGTTGATCCAACTTCAGATTGGGTAGTGGAGACTCACCCACTAGAGTTGGATCTTGACTATGATTTGGAGGTGGATGAGGTAGGGCAAGTTCAGATGGATGCAGATCCACTATTAAGACCCCGTGGTCAGATTCTAGAGTCAGACATGGCAAGCCCTAGTGGAACTATAGGTAGGCATAGCGGTATACCTCGTGTGCCTCATCGTACTCGTACTACTACAACTAGTGCAACTTTAGAGCCTATAGTCACAAATGTCCTTGATGATGATGAGTCTAAGGTCGAGTTCATGTCCGAGTTAGAGACAAATGATGATGCCGAGGGCGAGGATGCTCATACCATTTCTACTTCTAGCAGTAGTGATGATTGATGATTGATCATGTTGATCAATGAGATAGTGACTTGTAGTCTTGAGTCTTGTTAGTATGTTATTTGTTGTTGTAGAGGCCATTTAGAGCCTCCTTGATTATGTATGTATGTTCTGAATTGCACTTGGGCCATTTTGATTTATTCATGAGCATACTTTGGATATGTTGTCTCTAATTGTCTCTAATGCTTTGGAAACATGATTTAAAATCTTAAAATATATATATTTTTCGTTAAAATTTAAATATTTTATGTATTTTTAAAAAAAATGGTTCATTGAAACTGGTTCGATCGGTTCATTACCAGTTTCAGTTCCGGTTTCGGTTTCGGTTTCGGTTGGATCCTTGACCAGTTCCAGTGTCGGTTCCTGTTGGACCCTCGACCGGTTTGGTGTCGGTTCCAGTTTTTAAAACTATGGATAAGACAATCAAGGTAAATTTAGTACATTGTTTTTTATTTCATTAATGTATGCACTCCACATGCACTCGTGATGATTAGTCAATGCTATAAAAAATAGTCAATTTGAACTCATTTTACTATCACGGATGTTCACCAATCTGATCTTTTGTTAAATCAACTCACAGTCTGTGTATGTATGGGATGCAGAATCATGCCACTATCAGTGAACATTTTAAGGTAACACAAGATCTGTTTATTTTGTTTGTCCTTGTCATAAAGAGAATATCCAGTTACCCGATTTCGACAAGTCTTACGCTAATTTAGGTAGTTGGCGGGGGTTTATTTTCACAAGAAGTTGGCATTTATGTAGTTTGAAGATTACTTGAAATTATTTTCTTTGTACATATGTAACATGTAAAATTCAAGTAGCATTAAAATGAATTATTTTAATTTTTCTTAAATGTCTGATGATCATCTTTTGATCGATACATTAAAGCATGATTGTATGACTATTTGGGATTTAAAATTGATTATGATGCACCTGGGCATGGGTGTGCTACAATGACTTATAGTGTTGACGGATCATGGTAATTATGTTATATTTAAAGTTATGGATATATATGGGGAGGGTTGAATGCAGTGCAAGGATAGCGGTTCACTAAAATTATTTTCTCTTGCTTTATCAAGAACACTTACAGGAATATTTTTTAATTTGGTTTATTTTCTTTAGGATTTTCACACATGGTACAAGCAAATATGGAGAGTCATACTTAGGTGAGTCGAATGAAAGTGAAGGAGAATTAAGTGGATGTATTCTCTCCTTTAGAATTGGTCCTCAGAGATGGTGAATTTTGATACAACAAAGAATAGGTTTCTAGCAGTCGGAGATGAATATCAAATTATGTTTTGGGACATGAATAATATCTATATCTTCTCAACCACTATCACCGAGGGTTGCTTGTTGGTAAAAGATGCTTTCCATGGAAAGCTAATTCTTAAACAATTTAAATCTGGATATGTGATAGAGTTTACGTTAGTTGAAACCGAAAATGTTTCAATTTTTTCTGATTATGATTGTATATTATACTGATTGAATGTTCTCACTCTTTGCAGGGTCCACGGGTCCACCCCTTCTCTCTTTCAATAAAGAAGGTTCCCTGTAGGCTATTACATCAAGGGACAATGGGATCAAGATCTTAGCCATTCTCCATTCCATGCTAGAAAATAGAGGGGTGCCACTAGAGTCGGTGATAACACAGGTAGTATGATGCTAAATTGCACAAACCCTGTGCATATGCACCAAAGTCATGGACAAAACTTAATTGTGTAATCTCTGATCTACAGGATTAACTTCTAAATCCCATTTCTGCTGCAAATGCAACTAGCCTTGTTACTTCTGCACCAGAAAATTCAGAAAGAAATCTGTTATAAGTATTGATGGTGAGCTTTTTCACTGGAAGACTAACTATGTTTGGTCCTTTTGCAATATTTTTCTATTATTTAGAAAGAAATCTGTTAGAAGTAGTGACGGTGAGCTATTTCACTGGAAGACTTAATATGTTTGGTCCTTTTGCAATATTTTTCTATTATTTAGTTGAAATGTTATCCGGTAATATTGTTCTTGTTAATCATTTTTTCTAAATGAAAGGGCTTTGAATTACTACTTATTTTAATTGAATATATAAGTAATTGTAATGTTCAAAATACGACAACAAAATAGTGTTGATAGCAATCAGATGGTGGATGTCAAACAAAAGCTTCCGGAGTGACGGTGCAGACAAGAGCAAGAACTGGAAGTTTGCTGAGGTGACAGATCCAATACAGTGTTGGTCTATTGTTGGATCCATCGTCAACCTGATAGGCAAGCTCTTCTCTTGTATATATTAGATTGAAGGTTAAATACTCTGTGTTTTTGCATTCTTTTTCAGACAACTGTGATTTGATTAAAAAAATAATTTATTTCTTAAACTATACGTTTTTTCTTAGTTTCTTAGTAGATGGATTAAGCTCATAATTCTAATTAGATTAGATTGTAACTTATTTATACTACTTGAGTGGGCCTAATGGTTAAGTGCATGTGTTTCTTCCTTGGAGGTGAGACTTTAGTAGTCAAATCCCTCCATTCAGATAATTATATGTGAAATATTTTTATCTTAATATTTATGATTTTATGTTCTTACTATTACCCTTGGTTCATGTGCTTTTAAGGCAACCAATTCAAATGAGCTTTGTTCTCTAATAACTTAGTGAAATTAAGCTCGCAATAGCCCTCTGATGGTTTCTTTAGATAAGTAATCAACAATTACATTTATGTCCTTGTATCCATGGTCGAATGATAAACAATTGATCTTATTTTTTAATGACAACGTCAGTAGACTTTAGCAGTCAAATCCCTCCATCAGATAATTATATGTGAAAGATTTTTATCTTAATATTTATGATTTTATGTTCTTACTATTACCTTTGGTTCATGTTCTTGTAAGGCACCCAATTCAAATGAGTTATGTTCTCTCATAACTTAGTGAAATTAAGCTCGCAATGGCCCTCTGTTGGTTTCTTTTGATAACTAATCAACAATTACATTTAGGTCCCTGTATACATGGCTGAATGATAAACAATTGATCTTATTTTTTTAATGATTGGGAGTAAAAATAGATTTTCTAGATTTATCTTTTCAGTTGCCCGATCAATCACAAGTTTGCTATCCTCAAATACCTGAATGCTTGGAATTCCTTTTTCAGCTGCCAACTTTAACAAGATCCATAAGGCACTCAACTATGATTTATTATTTGAACCCCTTCCAAATGCTGCTTTGTAGGAAATTGAATGATTTCTGGATTGATATAGTATGCCTCCTGAGCCACAGTTTTCTGAATAGCCTTGTCTAGCCTCGTCAAAGAATCCCCAGGGCTTTGAGAAGTCAAAATTAGTCTGAAGGATCACTATGCTCTTCTTCTTCATCGGAACCCAGATGCAACTGGAAGCATATCATACCTGGAAGCATACCTGTATGGGAAGAATATCATATCCTTGAAAGGTCTCGTGATTTCTAGTTAACCATAAAGCCCAAGCCATTGTACAGGGTGATACTTTTCATTCCAAAACTTCTTTGTTATTTCACTAGTTCATGAAACATTCTCTGGTAGTCTCCCCCTCCCATTTCACATATCCATCTGCTATCTTAGAGACATGTTTCCATACTTCTCTTGAGAATGGACAATGAAGAAGTAAATGATCAACTGTTTTGTTTGTCAATTTTGCAATGAATACATCTGTTAGAAATAATAGGTGTGCTCATTTAACCATAGACAATATAGAAATATTGTCACCCAACCATAGGCCGAAGCCACTCTTGAGCACCTTAACCTTGACAGAGAATAATTCTGGAAGAAAATCCTAGGCCTAAATTCTAATAGCCAATCAATGTAGCATACCTCTCTCCAAAGATAGCGTACAAAGCATAAAGTCCAAACCATAACCAAGAGAAAGTCCAAGCCTAAAACCGAAAAATACTAGTTGCAGTAACTGCAGCTGCAACTACTCTCCAGACTTGCGCACTTACTGAATTTTTGTAGTGCGCACTAGATTTCTGCAGTTGCGAGCTGTATCTGTCAAATGAGCTCTAGCAGTCTGTATTTATACTGCTCCTTCTTAGCTGTTTGGGCCTACTTTTCATTCTGGAGGTTAAAAACTCAATATTAAATATTTCCTTTAGCGGACTTGTCTTCTAGGGTTATGTCCAATTCTTTAGGGTTTCTTCTTGCTTCCCGAAATATTATATTCTTGTCAGGGTTACACGTGGAGGTTAATACTTCCCGTGGCTACCATAATATCAACACTCTCTCTAGCTAGGGAGGTATTGAAAGAAATGGTCTTGAGCACAAACATACCATTCAACCGATAGCATCATCATAGCCATACAGGCTATCTCATGATTAGATCATGAGCACCACCATCACTATCAGTATCATCTGATAGTATCAACTGCATCATCTCTTGAAGCTATACTTCATCTGAGTAATCGGGCATGATGTTGAATAAGTCACTCACTCCACAAAGTTATACAAGAACCATTCTTCTAATCCATACCAATGTCCTAGAAGAATAACTATTCCAACAGATGCTGTTAGCCACGCCATGGGCTACAAGGAATATTCTTCTAATCCAGACATACTTCCTAGAAGAATAAATGTCCTAAACCATTTTTCGTTTGGAGAATGTTTGTCCATCAACACACTAACTATCCATCTAGCTGATAATCATTTTCAACACTATTGATAGTCTACATGGAAATCAGGACAATGTCATTCAATAGAACACACCTGTGTCTATCCATAGTAGTACACAACTATTATCCAGTGGTACACAAACACACCAAGTAGCACACAACTACTTAATCAGTGATACATAGTCACAACCAATGGAACACATCCACCACAGTAGCATACATCTACTATCCAGAGACATAAATCTCCATGGAAATCATATCATCTGATACCAACCTGCATAAAACAATATAATGATATAAACTGAGTCATCTGGGCCATTCTTCCACTCACATCTGTGATATCTGGAAGAGCATCTGCCCTCAGAATGTAAAACATTAGCCATGGTCTATCTGGACTATTCTTCTCAAACATAGAAGAATAACTATCCCTGATTTCTGAGCCTGGACCATTCACCTAACCGGGCCATTCCTCCGGCACTATTCATAGTGCAACCAGGAGAGAACAAGTCTTCCATAGGGAATGCCTGTCCCTAATTGTTGAACCTGGACCATTCACCTAACTGGGCCATTCATTCAAAACTAATCATATTTCAACTTGGATAGAATGAGTTTTCCCTAGGGAATGACTGTCCAGACCATTTCCTAATGGAAATGACTATCCTGCACCCACCTCCAAAATGGACCATTCTTTGAAATTGCTGACAACTATGAACTTCGAAAGAATGATTGCCCGACGAGGCAAGCCTTTCTACTTGACCACTACTTAGAGTGACTGCCAAGAAGAATAACTGCCCTAGACCATTCCCCCACACTGGCCATAAGGGGAATCACTGTCTATGGTACATCAACATTCTATCAATCCATTTTCATTACAAAAATGACTGTCCGATCTGGACCATTTTCCGAACCGGAAAATGCCCATCCATTAGAAATCTCAAACCACTTTCTGAACTGGAAAGGAACTGCTCATCTTGGATGATTTTTTGAACTCAAAAATGACTGTCCATAAATCAATAACATATCAATGGTCCCTCCCAACCTGGGATTAATCTCTTCCTTTTTCAATAAGGAAGTCGTCTCCACGAGCCCCAACTTGTTTCTTAAGTATGCAAACTTTTCATCTTGGACAAAGGATTTACCAAAATATCTGCTATTTGCTCATCTGTGGAGATATATTGGAGAACCACTTCTCTTTTTTGGACTTCATCACGGAGAATATAATGCTTGATCTCAATTTACTTCAGTCTGTCATGGAACATTAGTTTTCTCTAAAGGCTTCATATAGCTCTGATCATTACAATATATCATGGTCGAGTTCAACACTTCTGTTTCTTTCTAGCTCATGACATCGTGGCAAAGCTCAAACTGAAACATATCCAAGTAGCACTTCCTCTGTCATCATGAGAGTTTTCCATGGATTAGCAATCCATCATCTCGAACTTCTGCATAACTATTCTGATACGCTATCTCTTTTATAGAAATTTTTCAGCACACTTCTACTGTATATGAACTAATTTGCATCAGGTTGTTTGAATCCATACAAGGTCTTCTTGTATCTATATACATGGGTCTCTTTCTGGTATAAGCTTCTTTATCACTTGCTGTATTGGGAAGATCAATCTTTTACATGTAAATTCCAATCCATGGATACTGCAAGAGGTATATCTTGTTTACCAAAACAAGTTGTTGTCATAGTCTTCTCCCTCCTTCTGGAAGAACTTCTAAATCTTGCAATGCTTCCATTCATAAGTCTTTTTCACATTTTCTTACATACATTGTTCTTTATCATAACTTCCATTCCTTCTGCTCGATTGCTTCTTAGTGGGTTCAAACCAAGCTGTGATTCTCGATATAATAATTTGGTTGTTCTTGCTTTTCTTTCTTTCTTTCTTGGAATCTTCATGTTCTTCCTCATATCTCTCTTTAGCTCTTGGGTCCATGGGGTCTTCTATATGTCTTAAAGATTCCAACTTCTTCCTTTCATCATAGGATCATGGATGTAGATGGACAACTAAGGATACTTTAAGGCTTTCTTTCGAAGAAGACTTCTTCTAGAGTCAAACTGAACACGTGTTGCTTATCATGGCTGCTACTTTCAATGGGAACATGGATAGATACTTCATAATACTCAATGGATTATAATTAGGATTAGCTCTCTCCTAATCCTTGCTTCATGTATGAATGCATGCTCTTCTTTTGGAATTTTGTAATCAGCTCCCTCTATCTAAGATAGTCCATGCTTCATTCTCTCCTTATTGCATCTTTAAGGCTTTCTTTCGAAGAAGACTTCTTCTAGAGTCAAACTGAACATGTGTTGCTTATCATGGCTTCTACTTTCAATGGGAACATGGATAGATACTTCATAATCCTCAATGGATTATAATTAGGATTAGCTCTCTCCTAATCCTTGCTTCATGTATGAATGCATGCTCTTCTTTTGGAATTTTGTAATTAGCTCCCTCCATCTAAGATAGTCCATGCTTCATTCTGCATCCTTATTGCCTTCTGCAAAGTGTTACAAGTCTTTTTCTAATTTCCTTTTGATTGCTGACTTCTTTCTGTTTTGACTTCTTCTGGGTCTCTTCAAGTTTGATTCTGATTTCGGCTTATCTTGCAGTTGTTACTTATGTAATAGCTTCCACAGGATTTGTTATCGAGGATTTTCAATGTACTTCATCTTTTCATATGTATTGCTTGACTTGTAGTCATCGTGATAACAATCCTTATCTTGTTATTCTTCCATAGGTATTGTTTCACTTGAACATCTTATCTTCTAAGAAATAGATATACTTGATGTGTACAAGAACTATGTAAACATGGTATATACAAGAGCCTTGAAGAATATTGTTACCTTGACTTAGAAGAAGAAGTTTTTTTATCCTGCTTGACTTTCTTTGAGGGTTCCCTTTCTTCGACAACTTGCTTCATTTGTTTCCTTCCTTTTCTTTAACTCAGGACAGTGGTTCCTATAGTGACCATATTTTCGATAGTTGAAGCATTATATCTTTGACATATCCTTTTCTTGACTTGGTTTCTTCCTTGAGCCAAACTTCTTCTTATTCCTGAAATTCTTGAACTTTGCTGTGAAAGCTTGATCATCGTATTTATTTTGGAATTTCTCTTTTACGTTAATCCTTAATTCTTCTTCTGCACAACAAGTCCAAAGTTCTTTAAATGTGGGATACTCCTTTCTTGTGTTCATGCTTGCGGCAAATGCATCCCATGTCTTGGGAAGACCATTGAGTACTATATTTACCAGTTCCTTCTCTGAAATGATTTCTTCAATAGCTTGTAGTTGATATCTTAACTGAGATTCTCACAAGGTATGATGTTATGCTGTCATCATCATTCATTTTCGTGTCACAGAGCTCATTCTTTAGACTCATTACTTGTCCAATGTTTCTAACTGAGAAGAGGTTAGTTAGGGCATCATACATATTCATAGATGAGTCAAGATGAGAGATGTAGGGTATCAAGTGGTCTTTTACAGAATCCACTATGATACTCATGGCATTGATGTCATTGTCTTTGAACTTCTCCATAACTGCAACGTTCTGAGGTTCCTTCTCTTTTCCTTCTTCAAACTGTGGTTCCACGATCTTTCCTTTCACAATATCCAACACTTTATTCTTGGCAAGGATGAGATCAATCCTTGTCTTCCATGCTCTGAAGTTAGAAGCTCCTTCTAACTTGTTTTCTGACTTCATAGAGTAAGTCATGACTTTTTTGACTTGGTCAACCATTTGTCTTTGACTTGGTCAACCTTTGACTTTGACCAAAAACTCAAACTTGACGTCTTAGCTTGCTGAGAGTACCAGGAGGTGCGCTAGGCTAGGGTGCACTAGGCTATCCAGAAATTAGGTCAATCTCTTCACTTAAGGTGCCTCAACAAGAGGGTTAGGGTTTCATTGCTACATCAAAAACTTTGACTGCAACTGAGCAAAAATCCTCCCAATCTATCTTCTAGCGGTTAGACTTTCTGAAGATAGTGTGGGCCCATAACCTCTTAGAAATAATAGGTGTTCTCGTTTAACCATAGAAAATATAGCAATATTGTCACCCAAATATAGACCGAAGCCACCCCCGAGCACCTTAACCTTGACAAGGAATAATTCTGGAAGAAAAGCCTAGGCCTAATAGCTAATCAATGGAGCATACCTCTCTCCAGAGCTAGCGCACAAGGAAAAAATTCCAAAGCATAACCAAGAGAAAGTCCAAGCCTAAAACCAAAAAATACTAGTTGTAGTAGTTGCAGCTGCAGCTACTCTCCAGACTTGCGCACTTACTGAATTTCTGCAGTGCGTACTAGATTTCTACAGTTTTGAGTTGTATTTGTCAAATGAGCTCTTGCGTCCTATATTTATACTGCTCCTCCTTAGCTGTTTGGGCCGACTTCTCATTATGGAGGCTAAAAACTCAATATTAAATATTTTCTTTAGCCGACTTGTCTTCTAGGGTTATGTCCAATGCTTTAGGGCTTCTTCTTGCTTCCTGAAATATTCTATTCTTGTCAGGGTTACACGTGGAGGTTAATACCTCCCGCAACTACCATAATATCAATAACATCTACATGGGCCCTTTCAAGATCTTTTTCTATAGTTATCTCAGGTGAGTATTTTATTGGAGATTGCTAACCATTTATTTTTTGGTTAGAGGGCACATTTCAATTTCAAAATATTCTTCCACCACCCTGCATTTACACATGAATTCCTCTTTAATACTGGTCTCATATCCTAACCTATCAGTAAAATTTCCTGTAGCTTTGTTTTGTTTTTGGACCAAACAATCTCATCCTCTTCTTCCTTGAATTTTATGTAACCTAATTTAAGTCTTTGAGTGTACTGGTTTCATTCTTGAGGTGGCTCACCTTGTATACCCAATTCTGTATATCCCTTGCATAACCCAATATTATATATATTAATATAATTTATTAAAAATTACACACTTTATAACGTTTTCAGCCTATTTAAAATGATAATAAATATAGCAACACTAATAAGGGATATTACAAGCATCACATACAACAATGTAATCTCATGCACAAAAAGATTCCAGCCTAACTTGTTATTGTTTTCACTCTCTTAATGATACGACATTGCTATATATATTCTCTCAATGTCAATATTTCGATAATCTTAATTGTTTCTCCCTCATCTTAACTTTATTTTCACTATATGAGATCTATGGCTACCATATCTACTCTCACTTCTCTATGTTCTCTCAAGAGTCAATGTCAATATTTCGATAATCTTAATTGTTTCTCCCTCATCTTAATTCTATTTTCACTATATCAGATCTATGTCTCCCATATCTACTCTCACCTCTCTCTCTCTATACAATCATCCACGAGTCACAAAGCAACCTTCTCCCGGAGGAGTGATGGAAAAGTATGTGTATAATAAATCTTGTGCCCTTTGGTTCTTACAGTTCCCTGTTTTTTAACTCAATCCTAATGAAAACGTTGACCGTTCGTGATTTCCTTTGGATGGCTCCAAGGTGGTACTCTAGATGATGAATTTACACAGGAATTCATTGCACTATGAATATTGTGTCCTTAAGGAGTATTGAATAAATAAATAAATAATCCACAGAGGTTGAGAGTATTTTCGGCTGGTAGAGGCAAAGAGTATTTTAGGCTTGTAGGCATTGTAGGAATTTAGGCATGACACTACTCAGGATTTTAGGCTCGACACTACTCTTAACTACATAAATCAGCGAGGGGACAATGATGCTTGTAGCATGTTCAACAGGAGCTATCACTTTTACACAAAATGTGAGTAATTTAGGCTTGTAAAAGCTTGTGTTGATTCCATGCGCACCATGGCATGTATAAAAACCATTGATTTAGATGTGACATGTAAGCATCGATCTAGGGAGCACTTTTGACACAAAATGGATAAGGCAACCTCGGTATTTGAGAAGGACGGAGGGACTTGACACAAGAAAATTATAAATCTGAGGAGTTGCTCGTACACTCAATCCTCTTGATAAATATATTTTGATGTCATGATTGAATTTAAAGTATGTAAGTTTGAGCCATATAAGGGTTATAGGAGTTAAGTGTTAAGGAATGAGGTGTTATAAGGTTTATAGGAGTTAAATGTTAAAAAATTGGGTGTTAGTATTCTTAACTCTTAAAAGATTAA
>JZKD02S0550445.1:167498-185032 GCA_000966675.3 Picea glauca
GGTAATGATAAGTCATGTTATTTCGAAAGGTCATGATTTATCATTGACTTATCATTTACATTATAATGCCTATTTAAATAATAAAAAACCTATAACATATTATTAAATAATAAGAAATGTAATATACTAGGTATATTACAGGGTTGTAGCGGTTTCACATTTGGTGTTGTATGTTAAAGGATTACATTTTAAGGGTTATATGTATTGGTGTTAATAAGGGTTAGGATTAAGAATTGTAAGAGTTAGGGGGTATATGTTTTCAATGTTTTCAATTAGTGGTTGGAGGGGTTAGTTTTTTGGGGGTTATATGGATTGCAAAAGAGCAATAAGATGGTTTATAAGTGTTACACATGGAGGGGTTAGTTTTTTGGGGGCTATATGGATTGCAAAAGAGCAATAAGATGGTTTATAAGTGTTACACGATTTGAGAGGTTAGTTTTTGGGGTTAGTGTAATATACTAGGTATATTACAGGGTTGTAGGGGTTTCACATTTGGTGTTGTATGTTAAAGGATTACAGTTTAAGGGTTATATGTATTGGTGTTAATAAGGGTTAGGAATTAAGAATTGTAAGAGTTAGGAGATATATGTTTTCAATTAGTGGTTGGAGGGGTTAGGTTTTTTGGGTTACATGTATTGCAAACGAGAAATAAAATGGTTTATAAGTGTTACACGATTTGAGGGGTTAGTTTTTGGGGTTACATGGACTTCAAAAGAGCAATAAGATGGTTTATAGGTGTTACATGGTTTGAGTGTTTAGTTTTATGGGGTTATATGGATTGCAAGAGAGCAATAAGATGGGTTATAGGTGTTGCATGGTACGCATTATGTGTTGGAAGGATAAATGGTGATAACGATATGGGTTTTGGGGCTAGAGGCTTTAGTGGACAAAGCTTAAACATTAAGCACGGTTATACTTGTAAAAGATTACAAGGTATCAAGCTAGTGATTTTAGGGTTTTGGTACTGTAGTGATTTGGGTTTATAAGGGCCAAGGATTAGTTGTTAATGAGGGCAAGGATGATAAATATTAGTTGTTTAAAGCATTAGGGATTATAAGTCTAAGGGTTTATAGAGGTTATATGGTTTATGTTATATGGGTTAATGGTTATTAAGGTTAAGGGTTAGAATTTCTAAGACAAGCATTATAATTAAAAATTTAAATTTAGGCATTATAGGGGTTATGTGTGAGACATGAGTTGTTCATGTAGTTATAGAGACTAAAAGTTAGGCATTATAGGGGTTGTGTGAGACATTATTTGTTCTTGCATTTATAAACATTAGGATTAAGGGCTAATAAAGTTTCTGGGTTGGGTGATATAAGGGTCGAGTGTTAGATTTGATAAAGGTTATATGGGTTAGTTATTAAAATGTTTATATATGTTCTAGGTTATGTTATTTACAATTTAGAAGTTCAAGGTTTAGGGTGATACGAGTGATAGAGTTAAGGGTCAGTAGGGATAATGGTTATAGGGTTAATGATGATAGGGGCTATTATAATTAGTAGTTATAGGTGTTATACAAATTAAGGGTTATAAGTTTTAAGGATTATTGGTGTTAAATGGGTTGTATCTATTAGAGGTTATAGAGGTTAAGGTTTATAAGTATGTGTTAGAAGCTATAGGGGTTAAGGTTTATAAGGATGAATGGTTAATTGTCGTCAACGTTACCTGTTATAGGGGTCATAATGGTTACTTGTTCTAGAGGTTAGGGGTTATGGGTTATATTAGTAAAGATTATAGAGCTTATAGATTAAGACTTTGCTTCAGTTATAGGTTATAACAATTAGGGGTTAAGGGAATATAAGGGTTAACACATAACCCTTGTAGACGCTACTTACACTTGTTAGTATTATCTGCTGGTAGGGGTTAGGGACCATATGTTAGAGGTTACTTACACTTGTTAGTATTATCTATTAGTAGGGGTTAGGGACTAGATGTTAGAAATTATAGGGGTTAAGATTGATAGGGTGATAATATTTAAAGGTTATAAGGTATATGTGTTATAATAGTGGCCCTGTAAAACTGTTATATGGTGTTGTAATTAATGTTAGGGGTCAAGGGTTAGTTTTTTGGTTTATATGTGCCAAGGGCTATATGGGTCAAGTTTTATAAGGTTTCACGGTAATAGGTCTACTAGGGTTATAATGGTTATAACATTGAGAACTTTTGAGTTAGGGGTTATTAGGCCAAGGGTTTAATGATTATAAGCATGAAGCTTTATGTGTGATAGTAATTATAGGTTTTCATGGGAAAGGATCTATAAGTATTAGGAGGTAAGGATAATAGAGGTTAAAATTTATATGGCTTCGGGATTATATATGCTATATTTAATAGGGATTGTAGGGGTAAGGGTAGTATATGTTAGTTATTGAGAGTCATAAGGTTAGGGTTCATAGTAGTTTATAACTTCGAAGGTTACGGGTAAGATTTTACATTCATGGAGGTAAGGATAATAGAGGTTAAAATTTATATGGTTTAGGGCTTATATATGCTATATTTAATAGGGATTGTAGGGGTAAGGGTAGTAGTTAGGGATCGAGAGTCATAAGGTTAGGGTTCATAGTAGTTTATAACTTCGAAGGTTACAGGTAAGATTTTACATTCATGGATTTGTACGGTTTAGGATATAGAGATGTTAGATGTTAATTGTTTGTATACCAATGTTTATAAAGGTAAGATTTTACATTTAAGGAATTGGAAGGTTTGGGAGTTAGGGATGATAGATGTTAATTGTTATACGTCTTAGTTTTTGTAGAGGTTATATGGATTATGGATTAACGTACAATAAGTTATGTATTAAGAGTTATAAGGTTAGGCATTATGGTAATTTAGAAATTCAATGGTTACGTTGGAATAATAGTGTTAGAAGCTATGGGATATTGGATTTGGTGTTTGAAGTGTTTGGTTATTAAGATTTAGGACTAATTTGATTTAGTGGTTATAGTGTTAAGATTTATAAGGGTTAGGTGTTGGCAATTATAGGGTTAATATTGGAGATAAAATTTTTAGGTTAATTATAGGGTTAATATTGGAGATACAATTTGTAGGTTAACTATAGGGTTAATATTGGAGATAAAATTTGTAGGTTAGGGTTTAGGGGTTATATGGTTAAAGATTAACATAATTTTTGAAATATAGGTTATATGGTTTAGGGGTTATTTGGTTCAAAGATTATCATAATTTTTGAAATATAGGTTATATGGTTTAGGGGTTATAAGGGATTGGTAGGGTTGATACAAGTTAAAATAGGTTATATGGTTTAGGGGTTATAAGGGATTGGTAGGGTTGATACAAGTTAAAATATAGGTTATATGGTTTAGGGGTTATTTGGTTCAAAGATTATCATAATTTTTGAAATATAGGTTAAATGGTTTAGGGGTTATAACGGATTGGTAGGGTTGATACAAGTTAATGTTTGGAGGTATTAAGAGTTATGCGATAGGGTTTATGTGTTATTGCCCCTAAAGGTTTAGATGGGTAATGGGTTAAGGGTAATAAGGTTAGGTCTAAGTGTGTTATAAGGGTTTCACATTCGGTGTTTTATGTTATACGATTAGGATTTAAGGTAATAATAGATACAATGAGGGTTATATTGAACTTGTGACTTTGAAAGTTAAAGAAAAACCTTAAAGGTGGTGCGCTAAAGCTTATGTATTGGTGTTGATAACATTTATGCGTTAAACAATTGTAGTAGTTCGGGTATATATGTTAGCAATTAGGGGTTGTGTGGGTCATTTTTTGGGTTATATGAACTACACGATAACAATAATATGGGTTATAGGGGTTACATATTTTTTGGGTTATATGAACTACAAGATTTTATAGAGGTAACATGTTTTAATTTTTGGAAACTATAAGAGGATTATCTGTTAGAAGTTATAGTGATTAAGAGTTTAGAATTAGAGAATAATTTTTATAAGGGTTAGTTGATATATGAGTTATAGGGATTAGTGGTTATAGATTATAAGGATAAAATTTTATAGAGATTACATGTTTTAGGTTTTGGAAACTATAAAAGGGTTATATAGATTATGTAATTTTGGGGTTAGATGTGTTATTGGTTTATAACCACTCCATAACCATAAAAAAGGGGTTTTATAGATTATGTAATTTTGAGGTTAGAAGGGTTATTGGTTTATAACTACTCCATAACCATAAAAAAAAGGACAACACAGTCAAACTTTGTAAGAATCCCTACCCAATGGTAAAACTAATTAAATAATTTGATAGGATTAAAAGAATAAGATTTTAGAGTTAAAGGATAAGGTTTATAAGGATATATGAGTTATAGGGATTAACAGTTATGGAATATAAGGATAAGATTTTATAGGGGTTATAAGGATTATGTGTTAAAAGTTATAGTGATTAAGAGTTTAGAATTAATGAGTAGTGTTTATAAGGGTTAGTTGATATATGGGTTATATGGACTAGTGGTTATGGATTATAAGGACAAGATTTTATAGAGGATACATGTTTTAGGTTTTGGAAACTATAAGAGAGTTATAAGGATTACGTGATTTTGGGGTTAGAGGGGTTATCAATTTATAATTACTCCATAACCATAAAAAATAGGATTATATAGATTATGTAATTTTGGGGTTAGAGGGGTTATTGGTTTATAACTGCATAACCGTGAAAAAAAAGGACAACATAGTCAAACTTTGTAAGAATCCCTACCCAATGATTAACCTAAGTAAAGAATTTGATAGGATTAAAAGGATAAGATTTTATAGAGGTTATATGTTTTATGTTTTAGAGAATATATAAAAGGGTTAACCGAATTAAAGAATTTGATAAGATTATAAGGATAAGATTTTTGTATAAGTTACATGTTTTAGGTTGTGGAGACTATATAAGAGGAATGATAAACCTAATTAAAAAATTTGATAGAATTAAAAGGATAAGATTGTATAGAGGTTACATGTTTTATGTTTTATGTTTTAGAGACTATATAAAAGGGTTAACCGAATTAAAGAATTTGATAAGATTATAAGGATAAGATTTTTGTAGAAGTTACATGTTTTAGGTTTTGGAGACTATATAAGAGGGTTATATATAGATTATATAAAATAGTTAACCGAATTAAAGAATTTGATAAGGTTATAAGGATAAGATTTTTGTAGAAGTTACATGTTTTAGGTTTTGGAGACTATATAAGAGGGTTATATATACATTATGTAATCTTGAGGTTAGAAGGGTTATTGGTTTATAACTACTCCATAACCATGAAAAAAATCCAAATCCTAGAGCATAAGACAACACAGTCATAAGAATCCAGCATAAGACAACACAGTCATAAGAATCCTTACCCATTGGTAAACATAATTAAAGAATTTGATCCGTAGTCTAGCGCATATTTATCTTAGTTTAATACTAATTAGGTTTATCTTAGTATTTTAATGTTGCGCACATTTATCTTAGTTTAATACTACTTATGTTTATCTTAGTATTTTAATTGTGTGTATTGTATTATTTGAGAACATATTTTCTCGAACCAAGAATCTGTCCAGATTTAGTTTTCTCCCAGGATTAAAGAAATCTAAATTTTAATAGTAGCAAAGTGTTTCTCTAAAATAAACCATACATCCACAGTCCTCATGGATTGCTAGCTAAAAGACATGTTGTAGCATAGAACTTTAATTTCCATTTTTTAATAAGAGGGCTAATTATTTTTGAGAAAATGGGTTTCCTGAGTCAACTTCATTTGAACATAAACTGATGACCAAGAGGCGGAAATAAAATGTGGGTTGGTTGTCGAAAACTTATTTTATGTGAGTTACCATGGAAGAGAGCTTGTTTGGATTGAGTGGTTTAAAAAAATCATAAACAAAACACGTTACAGAAAAAACAAGAAGGTAAATAGTAAGAACTGGAATAATAGCATGAAGACTTGTATTTGGGATTGAGATTTAGCTAACTATATATATCCAAGATAGAAATGGATAAATTTTTACCAAAGTCTACTAGAGTGTGTCATCCACTCTCCTTTTGGTAACAAAAACAGAGGCCAAAAGAGGATGCATTTAACACACTACTACTAGAGTGTGACATCCACTCTCCCTTTGGTAACAAAAACAAAGGCCAAAAGAGGATGCATTTAACACGCTAAATCTGCATGCATTGAATGCCCAACAAAAATGGTCCTCGTTCAAGAAAATACAATGAAGAGGAGTGATACAAAACGATCAAGAGCAAGGATTCAAAGACAATGATTTCATCAAAAGCTTATTATGACTATGATTCAATGGTATCAGGACCAAACAATCTAAATAAATTATGTGATTTCGTTCAAAAAAATACAATGAAGAAGAGATACAAAACAATCAAGAGGAGGGATCCAAAGACAAAATGATTTCATCAAAAGCTTATTATGACTGTTATTCAATCCTACCATGGATAGGACCAAACTATGATTTCTATGCTTTATCATGTTTGACATGGAAAAAGAAATATATATGGATTTCTGGCCAAACCCTTTAGTGATGAAAAAATCCATAAATTATATATATGAAACTTTCAAAAATATACGAATGATATTATGTTTATTGAGAAGAGTGGATACCATTACCAAGGATATGGTTGCCCTTGTGTTTCATGAATGAAGAACTAATAAGCATCGGGATCATGTTTATTGAGAAGAATGTATACCGGTACCCATGATATGGTTGTGGTTCAATTAAGCATCATGGTATACAATGATAAGATTTGATTTCTAACATAGACTAGACAATCATTTCTATTTTAGGTGGAGGAAGTGAGGGAACAATATATCATTTCTATTCTATTTTTTTTAATGCTTAAACTTTATTTTGATATTTAATTTGTTTATATATGTTTTTTTTTTTAATTTTAATTTTAATATTTAATCTTCTTACTAATATGGTTTTATTAAAAAGTGCGAGTCATTATGATGTAATTGTCATAAGTTGTTACAGTGCATATAAAGTGTAATTTTTATTTTGCTTAAATAGAAATGTAAATTTTTATTAGACAAAAACATATTGAATTCAAATGAAATATTTATAATTATATATTGATTGAAAATGTGTTTGGAAAAAAGTTTCTACATACAAGAAGTCAATTTTGTTATGATCTGAATAGTCAAATTGACTCAATATCTATATGTTAGTAACCTAGATATGCATAAAATTCAATTTACAAATTTCATAAAGAATATTAATTTACAAGAAAACACCGAAGTTAACAAAATTTACGATATTAGTTATACAGAATATTAATTTATAAAAAACCATCAAAATTTACAAAATTTACGATATTAGTTATGTAAATGTTCTTTTTTATTTGTTATAAACAGGATTATCAGGGTCTCAGGGTCTCCTTATATCCACACTCTTACTCGAGCACTCTACAGAGGTTATGACAGATGTGTGAGGCCTTCATCCAGGATGTTGTGTCCCATGATATGAGTAGAGCCCTCAATCGAATGCAAATGATATGCAAGAACAGAAAGAAAAACATAAACTAAGATAAAGAAAAAACCTCTAATATAATTATCAACATTTCTATTATCTAATATAATATTATATTTGAAGGCAAGGTAGTAAACTATAGGTGCATACCTGGAGAGGAAGTAACAATTAGATGTCGATAACTAAGAGGAGCATCTGAAACTCATCTTCTATTTGTTGTTTTTTCCATATAAAACTTTTGTATGACCTTGACATATTTTAGATAACGTTAATCTCCGCCTCTGCATTTTGTAAAAAGAGAGTGTTTTAGCTATAATTGTAAGGAGGCTGAGCTACTTTTTAGTATATTTAACTAGTATAGTTCACGATAGTCACAAGCAAACATCACATTAAAAGATAGATGGCAGAGTATTTAAAAACGACCTGGCAGAGTATTCAAAAATAACAACTAGTATGGTTCATGATAGTCACAAGAAAACGTTGCATTAAAAAATAGATGACAGAGTATTTAAAATCACCTGGCCAAATATTCAAAAATCACAGATGGCAAATAGATGGGATAGTATTTCAATATTGGCTAAGTATTTAAATTTCACAAGCAATGTTAATTAAAACAAAATAATATGATGGGATAGTGTTTCAATATTGATTGAGTATTTAAATTTCACAACGAATGTTAATTAGAAAAAAACAATAATCCTATAAGGTAGGAAGAAAATATTAGGTAAAAATTCTTATTTCAATATAAATAATTAATGAATTTAGTGATATTAATATACACTTATCAATTTAGTGATACTAATATACACTTTTATTGTATAATATACACTTTTATTGTATGATAGGAAAAAAAATATTCAAAGGAAATTGCCCTCTTTTAAGAGAAAATAAATTAAAATTTAAGTAGAAAACAACACTAAAAAAAATCCTGTTCAACCAATTATTTTATTATTTAACAGTGGGGAGTATTTGAATTCAACGCAGATCATGAAGTGCGAAGAAAGCGTTGGCTGTCCTTCTTAATCTTATTTTTACTAGGTAGCAAATTGAGGGGTTTACAAGCATAATGAACGAACCTGAAGAAGCGTTAGCTGTCCTTCCTATTCTTAATTTTACCAGGTAGAAAATTGAGGGGTTACCAGCATCATGAATGAATCTGGAGAAGTGTTAGCTGTCCTTCCTAATCTTATTTTTATTAGGTAGCAAATTGAGTGGTTTACAAACATAGTGAATAAACCTAGAAAATTGAGGGGTTACCAGCATCATGAATGAATCTGGAGAAGTGTTAGCTGTCCTTCCTAATCTTATTTTTATTAGGTAGCAAATTGAGTGGTTTACAAACATAGTGAATAAACCTGGAGAAACGATATTACATATTAAGACAAGAGGATATTAAGACAAGAGGATACTAGTAAGAACAGGAATACATTTATATAATTTTCAAAAGAAATATATAAATATATGTATAATGTTATTATAAATATAAATATAAATATAAAGTAAAATTAGGAATACAATCATATAGATTTATAAATTAGTAAGAACACAAATACAATCATATATATTTTAGAAGAAATATATAATTATATGTATAATGTTGTTTTATCTATATATAGTATAATATTGTGTATTTTTTAAATATATGCATGTAGAAAGAAGGGAGGTTAACTCTGTTAGCCTTGGTTGTTAAGGAGTTGGAGTGGATTAAAGATCATTTGGGAAGTGTGGAAAATAGTTGTTCCAGTCTCTCAATTGAATGTCTACTTTGGATATTGACCATTTTTTTGGAAAGATTGTGTGGTTGAGTTTGTTCTGGAATCTGAACTGACCATTGACTGACAACAAGATAGCCTTACTAAAATTTAAGAATATCACAATAGATGCCAAAGAAATCAATGAAAAGAAAATAGAAACCAAAACATATAATGTAAACTAGGACATAACAGTATAGTATATTAAAAGAAAAAGTCATTAAAGAAAATAACAAGGCAGTCAAAGAAATCAATGAAAAGAAAATAGAAACCAAAACATATAATGTAAACTACAGGACATAGCAGTATAGTATATTAAAAGAAAAAATAATTAAAGAAAATAACAAGGCAGGAGGGAGGAAAAAGTAATTAAAGAAAATGTAACCAATTAGTTGACACGATGAAAACTCAAACATAATTACAAATTCCAAACTCTGTTGCAAGTACATGCCCTCCATAACATTTAAACTTCAAATTTTGTTATAGTGCAAGCATCCATAACATTTAAACTCCAAAATCTATTATAAAGGTCCAAATTGGCAACTCCATAAATAAAAGAAGGGGAAGCTTGATTTAAAAAGGGAATCCCCAAACTTGAAAACGTTGTAAAACGACTTCGTTTGGCCTATGTTTGTTTATCCATCGAGTGCGAGGAAGCTTTTTGTTCGGGGCAGAGGAGCGTTTGAAAAGATTTTACGCGAGTCTGGGCGACTTGATCCAGAGAATTTCTCATAGAGATGGATGCATCCCTTCATACAATGACTATAAAGTAGACAGCCTCACTTTCCCTATATCCACTGCGAGTGACTTTAGGTCCAAACAATGCTAGTGCAGTGCTTACATTTTTGGAGATTTAACTCTCCGAGTTTTCTAAAATATAGGTGCTGCAAAATAGTTTTACGCTGGTGGATGATCATCGTGAAATTGATCCTCCGTGTAAAAGTAGTGTGAAAGAGGTGAGCAAGGCATTGTCAAATAGTAATGATGAAGTTGTAGGTTGTATGTTCGTAACGTTACCCGTCATAACATTTGGGAGCCGAAGTAACCTTCTATGAGCATTTACCTAGTAACCCAAATCGGATGAGCCTAGACTATTTTGCAGTTAGGTACAATGTGGCAGAGGAGGATTACCGATATAATTGGTGAGATGGATTTGTGAAACCAATAGTGATAATGGTTGTGCTGGGCAGAGCAGATGAGATCTCTAAACGAATAAAAGAAGGAAGCAGTACATACCATTGTAAATTAATACAGAGAAGGCATCAATACATACCATTATGTGCAAAGAGCATTGATCTCCGTGAGAGAAAAGGATGTTCGAGAAGCTCAATCGCGTTCCAAAGAATAGCAGAACAGGTCCAAATCTAGAGGATAGCAGAGCATAGCAGAACAGGTCCAAATTCAGAGCATGTCCAAATCCATAGGATAGCAGAGCTTAACAGAACAGGTCCAAATTCAGAGCAGGTCCAAATCCAGCGTATAGCAGAGCATGTCCAAATCCAGAGCATAACAGAGCAGAGCATGTCCAAATCCATCACATGCGGATGCAAGACATTAAAGCCCACAAACAGACAGACAATCTTAGGACTCAGACTGAGATGCCCAGGCAGAGAGACACATACACAGAGACGGGACGTGCGTCCCACACAACACTATAGATAGAGGAAAATCTCTTGAAAATGTTATCGTTTCTAAAGATTTGAGATATATAGGTGTGTCCCACTTCCACTTCCTTCAACGGATAGTATGGGTGCACCGAAGCTTTTTTTGGGATAAAGCAGGATCAATGTTTTTTCAGAAAAAAGAAGGAGTGAAGCTTTTGTTTGTGAAAAATAGCAGGCTTGAAGCCTTTTTTGACGTTTTCTCTGCGCTTTTTTTGGGATAAAGCAGGATCGAAGTTTTTTCAGAAAAAAGCAGGAGTGAAGCTGTTTGTGAAAAAGAGCAAGCTTGAAGCTTTTTTTAGAAAACGAAGGCTTGAAGCCTTTTTTGACATTTTCTCTGTTGCGAATTTACAAATGCAGGCGTGCTGCATCTGAAGTTCTTTGCGGCATATAATGACCAGGTTTGTGGCTTCTGTGCATTAAAATGGCAAGAAATGTGATGGGGTCTTTTTTGTGCTACGAAACTATTTTTTGCACACTATTTTTTGCACATTCAGAATGTGGATGTGCTATGCTTTGAAAAGAAAATGACTAGGACTAGAGCCTTCTGTTCCAGGGTACTGTTCTGTGTGCATATATGGATGTGGGTATGGTGCTTGTCTTGGATTCTGAGTTGCGGGTGCACTTTTCAGGTTAGAAAATGGGTAATAACCACTTGGCAGCTTTGTTATTGAATGATAATGGTGGGGTTGGAGAAACTGCATATCCTTTAGTATGGTCTTTCTACTAAATTTGTCTCATAAGTCAGACGGTATTCCTCTTGCAGTGCAGGTCGACTTACAGGTCATAATAAATTTATCGAACAGGTCATTTACCATGCTAGGGAATGTTGCTAAATCTTGAAATTAGTTAAGTTGAAGTCACACGAGAAGATTTTCCTGGTAACTCTTTGAGATTATAAAAATATTATAAATATGGTATCTTTCCTTTACTGGTGAACTTGTTTGAGAAAATGAAATATCCATTGTGATCTTATAAAAATATTATAAATATGGTATCTTTCCCTTACTGGTGAACTTGTTTGAGAAAATGAAATATGCATTGTGATCATCTTATTTGAGAAAATGAAATATGCATTGTGATAATCATTATGCCCTTTTACCATTGTTGCATTAATCTATATTAGGGTTTCTAGGGTTTCGTTTTGGTTTAGGTCTCTATTAGTACATTTTATGTTTCTAGAATGTTTCATTGTTTTAGTTCACTATTAATATGCTTTATGATATTTTGGTTCTTGCAAAATGCACATATGGTTGAGTTTTTTTTTTTTTTAAATGATCTTATTTTTCATTGTTAAACAATACATAATACGTCAATAATCATAGAGCATTGAGCCAAGATGTAATTATATCATAATACAAAGCAACCCTTTGTATATAGGCAACGAGAGCCAACATTGTCCTCCTTGGCCTTGAACTCAAGAGAGCTTACATGTTTTCTAAGCATGACAATTTTGGCTGAAAAATGAAAAATGGGCTTCTAACTCTAATTTAAATGGTTCAACCTCTTCCAAATGGAAGGAGGTGGCATTTATGACAAATGCTTGTAAATCATATGGCATTCCAAGCACACTTCTTCTAGACTGTTTGGCCATTACTCTGTGTCCCCAAGAATGAGCCCTTGTCATTTCCATGACAGATGCTTGTAAATCATATGGCATTCCAAGCACTTTTTCTAGACTGTTTGACCATCACTCTATGTCCCCAAGAATGAGCCCTTTGCACTGCATGAGGGTGACAAAGGGAATGACAAACTCAGTGGCAACCTAATATTAAATGCTATGGCAAAGTTGTAATCCCAAAACTCATATTTTACTGTTTTTATTTGGTGGAAAATTGCATATTCACCATTAGTTGGACTTGAGTTGTGGGGCTCATCTTAAATCGATGAGTTGTTACTAAGCACCAACCAATCAAATACCTCGGGTCTTAAAGGAAGAGAAATATTTCTAGCAATCATGGAATGTCTTACACTTTTTTTAGCATCATGGCCCTCTTTGACAAAGATTTACAAATTTCCAAAGTTACCAATTTTTGGAAGCAATAATTCTAGTTGGTAGCGGGTGTACAACAGCTCCGAAAGAAATCTCCAGTGACGATATCACACCTCTTATATTACTAGGCCGAGTTTCTTAATGGAACGAGGTTCATCTATTAGTTGCTTCCCCTATATCTAAAGTCTTCTAGGTTATTCTCTTTCCTTAAAGAAAAAGAATTCCACCATTATGTTCTCTATCTAAATGGAAGGTCCAAAATTCAAATAGATTGTGTCCTCAGATCCCATTCACTTTTGGGGCGATCAAATTTTAAGTGCAGCTCTTTGGACATTAACTGCCAAGCCTTCCAAATGATATGGTATACTTGATCTATATCTTTTTGAAAGCAACACCACTACCAACTATATCGCAGATTCCTAATTTCCACTTTATACCTGCTAGATGAGTAGCATTCTGAATGCAATGTTGTATAAGAATATGCTAAGATCCATTGCTATAACTATTGCTCCTTGGTGTCATATATCAATCAAATTGAATACTCCAACCTCCCTTGGCAAACTGTAAATGTCACATGAGACTTGCTGAAGACTTCTCTTCCCTGTCCACTTCTCTCATAGGAATCATTGCCAGAATCATGGAAAATTTTGGAATTTAAATGTTATGAGGCATAACCAACAAAATATATACACTGAAACAAAGCACACACAGAAATGTCTTAAAGTTTCCAAAAAATGCCTCCCTCTATCTACCCTCTCCATTATCAGGCATAACCAACATGGCATGCACACTGAAACTACAACAGAGAACCAACATGACATACACACTGAAACTACAACAGAGAAGACACGTCACACACTACACACAAACAAAAACATGGAGCGCTGCAACTCACACCACATCACACCAAAGACTGCCTAAGAGGAGAAGAGGCAGAACTCACAAGCAAGAGATTAATTTTTACAAATATAACAAGGTGAATACAATCAGAAGAATTATATACGTCCCATGCCCTACTCATCGATGAGAGCCAGCGCTGGACACATTTCAAATTTCAAATAAATCTCTGCCAACCCGAAAGTGCGTTGTTTCACAAATTCAAGTTTGTGAAGCTCTTTCTTGGTTTAGTTAGTTTTAATTCATTTTGTTTGAGTGGTCGAAAAATATGTTTTAACAGGGTTAAGTATCAACGTTATTTAATGAATGGAAGTGTATTGAATATTTAATGATGGAATATTATTTTTAATATGAGTAGAATTGTGTCGAAAATTTAATGATGGGGTATTGTTATTATGTATGGATTAGGATTTTGTTGCAAATTAGTTATATAAAAGGTGCAATTATGAAGATTATTATACAAATTAAAATTATGATTTGTGATGTTACTGTTACTTTAATAAGGTGATAATCTTCACTATTTCCATTTTAAGAAAAATATGATAATATGGATAATTAAGATATTTTAATAGTAATAATATTAATGATTTTAATAATTTTTATATTATTTTGTGGATATTTATAACATGTAAATTTTATTATAATAACATATATATTTATATTTATGTTGATATTTTGTTATACATTAATATTTACCTTCTTCATTCAGCTCACATGGAATTTTCTTCTTTCCATAATATAGGATATTAGAGGTTATTCTAAATTCTCATAACTGTTCTAACCATTTTGGATCAACTGTTTCACTTTTTATTTTCATTGTTATAATTATATAACACTTCTATTTTTCGTACAATTTGAATGGATCTAATGATTAAAAACATGTGTTTCCTCTTAAGATATCACCGGTTCAAATCCAAAGGAGGTAGGGTATGTACACCTCTATAGACTTTAGCATGTAACCTAACGGTTACCTTATTATTATTATAACATTGTGAGATAGTATATTAATGTCATGCCAATTTTAAACTTTCACTTACACCATCAACATCAAAGTTGATTTGAAATGTAGTTGTTATGATTAAGATAACTATATTTCAAAAACAAATCATAAAATATTCCATACCACATCATCTTATACAAACCCCAACGGATATATTCAACAATTATATTTAAGGTGCACAATAATTGGAGGTAGCTGATGCCCTCACCATTTTCATGATATATAAAAGATTTATAATATAATTACAGTTCTTTAAATTAAAATATTACATGGCACGTCATAATATTTATATTTGAGGTAGAGAGCAAGATGCCCTTGCCATTCTCATAATATCTAAATGCTTTATAATATAATTACAATTCTTTAAATTAAAAAGGTCATGGACTCTTTTATAGTGCTGTGCACAGTTATTGAAGGTAGATTTTCATGATATATAAAAGATTTATAATATAATTACAGTTCTTTAAATTAAAATATTACATGACATGTCATAACATTTATATTTGAGGTAAAGAGCAAGATGCCCTTGCCATTTTCATAATATCTAATATAATTACAATTTTTTAAATTAAAAAAGGTCATGGACTCTTTTATAGTGCTTGAAGAATTAATGATAATAAAAGATTAATCATTACCATGGGTGTGGTTGTTTTATAATATAATTACAATTCTTTAAATTAAAAAGGTCATGGACTCTTTTATAGTGCTTAAGAATTAATGATAATAAAATGGGTGTGGTTGTTTTATAATATAATTACAATTCTTTAAATTAAAAAGGTCATGGACTCTTTTATAGTGCTTGAAGAATTAATCATAATAAAAGATTAATCATTACCATGGGTGTGGTTGTTTTAAAGTATAGATATTTAGATTTATATTTTTAATTAATTATTTATGTTTTATATTTTTCATAAAATATTTCATAGATTTCAGTTTTCATATATTTAATTTTATTTGGATAATATAATTTTAATTTTATAAAATATTATTTTTAGATATATAAAATAGTTTTTTTATAATTATTTAATATTGATTTTTATTAGAAATTATTTATGATAGTTAATGTGCTTCCTATTTAGTTATTATTTAGATTCTCATAGTATATGAAAAGGTAAATCTTCACTACTAGCCTTATAATCTTCAAGCCATTGTTTTGATTTTTATTGATTATATTTACATGTTTACTTTGAATTTGTTCATAAATTTTACATATAAATTTAATAGTGTAAGCATGATCTCGTGATGAAGTGATATATTCTTGAGATGACAATTTTTTTTTAAGTTAGAAAACAAATTCTATTAATAATACACAGTAAAAGATATAATTAATTCCACTATTTACAATGGGTCAAAAAATACCAGTATTGTTCTTAAATCCAAAGTATAGAACCTATGTCTATGCATTGAAGTCCTATGTTGTTCTAAACCTATGGCTACGATATAGAGAATAAATATATCATTCTTGTTGATTCTTCTAACAAAGAGTATATATTAATAGATTGATACGAGAGAGGGGAGAGCGATGGAGAGGGAAGCAGGTTAGAGTTACAGGTTAACGATTTAGGGCTTTACTTTTCTCAAGCGAGAAAATGGCGATGTCCGGGGTGGAAATGTCAGGAAATGCTAAATCCTCGGGTCATCTCAACGACAAAGGACAGAGGGAGCGACGGATAGTCAAGGATGTGGTGGTGGGTAAAGCGCAAAATCGATAAGAGGATATCGAAATGGGGGGTGTAGGAAAGGACAACGAGGACATTATTGCATAGAAAAGAAGTCCTGGATCTGACAAAACAATGGTGAATGGTTGTCATGCGTGCACAACAAAAAATCTATGGTATGAAGTTACTTCTTCTAGTATTGGTAACTACATACAGTACATGAAGGACCATGCTTTAATAGGAAAATTCATGGGGATTTGACCATTAGAAAGAGCCCTCACAAGGTGGGTAAGCTCAAGATGGAAGGTAAAGGGGCAGGAAGATCTAAAGCTAGGATCCAAGGGCTTCTTTACAACCATATTTTCTAATCCTTCAGATAGGAATACAGTGCTTGATGAAGGGCCTTATTTTTTTAATTCCGATGGTCTTCTCCTTTGTTACTGGGTGGAGAGATTTTCCCCGAATAATGAAGACTTCACGACAACCTTAGTTTGGATAAGGATATATTCGTTACCTCAAGGATTCTAGGAAATAGAGACATTGGAAGGCATATGTAACACCCTTGGATCATTCATTAAAATATCTAAGATCATGAAGGCTACCAAATACACCTCGTGTGCCCAGATCTGTCTACATGAATGTAGCAGGAGCCCTCTCGGAAGCAGTAACGATATCCTACCAGGATAATTAGTTGAGTCAATCGGTGGACTATGAACACGTCCCATTCATGTGCAGTAAATGCCATGTTCATGGTCACTTGTTTCGTGATTGTCCGATGAACATAAAGTAAAATGAAACTAAACAACAATAAGGAACATACGCGAAATGTTTTACTAAAATCTAAGGAAAACAAAAGGGGGCGCGAAGACAGGGGAACCAAATAACCAAGGAAGCGAGCACTGATAGAAATAAATTCAAAATCCTAGAGGAAATCAACCTAGATAGCGAAGATCAAACCCGGGAAGAACCAAAGAAAAAGGAGGTTAATAGATCAGATACCCCGAAGATTCCATTTCCAAAAGAAAACTCAGGAGAAACAAAAGAAAAACTAGGGGAGCCAAAAGAAAGAGAACTTGAAATGCAAGACTAAGAGGACCCAGTCACAGAAGACCAAGACAAAGGGGAGTATGAGATGGAAATGGAA
>JZKD02S0550445.1:191673-209267 GCA_000966675.3 Picea glauca
GGGGGTGAAGCCTTGAAGTACGAGACATGATATCTCTAGAGAAAATAAATCAGTTAATGAGGGAAAGGAGTGGTGGTTGAATAATCAACCACCCTCATGAATAGAAACATGGGTTGTCAGTGCGAAGTACCACAAAAACCTATAGACCCAAGTTTCCTTCTAACAGAGGGAATATGATTGGTTGGGCACCTTCCAAAATAAGAAAGGTAAGATACATACACATAGACGGCACAAGATCGGAGAGCACGCAAGCTTGTGAAGGAGATGCATGAACCACATGAAGTGCAGAGAACACGACATGAAGGACTTGAACGCAAGCTTGATGTTGAGGAAGCATCTGATAAAACTCTCATGGATGTTGTGATAGAGAAAAGGTCTTTGAGAGATGGAATAGATCCCTAGTCATATCATGGCTTGGCACGGGGGTGGCCAGAGTGCTAAGAATGAATGCCTTTGAGCCTATGGTTGGGAGGAAAGGCACACACCTACAGTCAGTTAGATGGTTGTAACTTGTAATAGATAATTATTCTCCTACCCTATGTAATTGAGCTGTAACTGTGTAATGAAATTGGATATACTATGAACGTTTTCAGGGATATGCATGTTTTCTTAATGATTATACTGTATCCCTTTTATTCCTGATTGATTGTGTAATTAGGAAAATAAGAAATTATATGGTTCGGACATGAATTGTACTCGTAAATGATTGAGCCTTGTGGTGGTTTAAGCTAGAGCCATGAACTGTGAGTTTGTCAACCTTGCCCACGGTTTTCATGGGTGTACGTCGACACTCCCAGTTGCCCTGAGTGCCTGGGACGACGGAGTCTGTTAAGTTCAGGAGAGGTAGTGTGGATATTCTCGGAGACTCTATGAGGTGGACAAAGGTCGAGAACCACTTAAGTTATAGACTTGATGAATGAGCACAAGGGGTGTGCAAAAGATTTCTTCCAAGTGTTAAGTTCAAGAGAAAGAGCGCAAAGCTCTTAATCTTTTCAGAGCTAATAAATCTTAGGAAGGATAGAGAGATCCAAGTATCGAAAGGGGAATATCCTTTGCAAGGAAGGCGAACAGACGAGATCTGTTCAGGAAGAGCCAAGGTCTGTTGCGACCATTGGATATGGGAAAGAACGTGGCAGTTAACCCCCTTGAGTCTTTCGGACTTCGCGAGTTCAGTGAATCGAGCAAATTTGTCGTAAGGGAGGTAAAACCTCCGACGTCCAAAGTCGCGAAAGGATTTGGACCGTGGATCTTTGGATCCTTCAAGGTCTTTCTCGACCGTCTGATCTACGAGATCAGAGATTTGCACTTTGAGAGAATTGTGAGTTGGAGTGGCCAAAACCTCCGACTTCTGACGTCGCGAAATGATCTGGACCACATATCCAAGGATCTATCGGGACCCACCTTGACTATTGTATCTACGAGTTGTGAGTTTGCGCATCGGGGAGATTACAGATCTGAGTTTGACGAAATCCCAGAAATGCAAGGAGTGTGTGGGAATTCAAAATACCCTAAGGATCAAGCACAGAAGGGATAACAATTTTTAGAAGTGCAGATGAGACACAAAGTCACTGGGCTCACAGGAGGTAGTTCAAAGGTGATGCCTTTGAAATGTATGAAGTCTTCCAAGTCAGGGAAGAAGGCGACTACCCGAGGAGTTGAGAGCCGCAGTGATCCTAGCTTTCCATCGAGACAAGACACATGGTGGGAGATTAGTATTTCATTGTCTCTTAAATCGGGAAGGTCAAAGGCAGATTTGTAAGGACTTGCAAGGTCCAAACTCATGAGTTGACCTTAACCGTTGGACCACGGGGAGTCTTGGACCATTGATTTGACACTATCGAAAGTTCAGAGATCAGACTTCTGGAAAAGAGGCGAGAGGACTAATTTCCAATTTTTCGAAGTGCAAAGTCTCGAAGTGTTGGGAGTTGGCCCTAGGTCATAGCTGGAGGTCATATCATCGGACGCTAAGGGAAGGAGCTAGTGCTTCTAGACTCTTAGCTCAGAGTTCGGGGATCATAAGAGTTAGGGTTGGCTCACATCCAAACACCTGAAACGTGAGGTCGCGAAGCACCCTTTTTGTTAGACATGTGGTCACAGTCAGTGGTCACGAGGAGGGATTGTCCAAAAAGGAGTCAGTGCTCAAACACAGAGTTTTTGCAAGCGCGAAAAGGAAGGGTCACGGTTACCATTAGAGAGGATTTGTTCCTATAAGGAGAACAAAAATTAATTTTATTTCGTGCCCCATTGTGGGTGTGTTACACTGCCTCCTTGTCCAACTTTAAAGGGACATGTACAAACACGTGAACCTGGTCGCCAAACAATTGGATAAAGGTTCATTTATGCTCATGTTTAGTATGGGACTGTCTTTACTTTATCTAGTTTTTATGTTATGTTCCAAGATGTTAGTAAACACAATTATATCTTTTTTTGCTTATGATTGTCATAAGATAAGCAAGAATATAAATTATTGTTATGAAAATTTTCAGTTGGTAGTGGTCTTGGTTTCCGCAATGGTAGGCCATGTTATCCCCAATTTCTAGGGATAACTAGGAGATCATGTATCGAGGCCCACAGGTCCTAGACATGGAGTACCGAGAGCAGGATTGACCTGACCATGGCCCTAGAGGGCCCATATTTCTTCTCCTTCATCAGACTTGTCTTGTCAGCAGCAGGAACATATATCACCTTCGACTTGGACTTGTATCTAAGAAGACTCTTGCTCCATGAGGTAATTGGTCAAGGTATCATGGTATGTGTCATTTTCTATCATTATAACCTTTAGATATATGCATCTTACTCCGTTTATTTCTGACAACTACTTGGATCATACACTCACCCGCTTGACCATGGTTGGGGGGATTGACAGGGTTCCCTAGAAAGCTTGTACCCATAGGTTTTGGTTTCCCACCGGGGGGATTTCTGAAGAGCCATCATCTATTCCCATCATATCATCACTTTTACATCTTATCTCCCACTCATTTGTCCCATTCCCCTAGTCTGAGCATTAGAATGATTTGTTTGTGGGGTTGCACCTTATCTCATGGGAAGAAGGGGCTAAAGGCCCAGAAGGTAAAAGTAGTTGGTAAAAGATAAAAGACATAAAAAATGAAACCTAGAGATGCCTCGCCCAGGGATCCTTGAGAAGGAAATAAAAATCCTCTCACCAAGAAATAAGAGGGACCCGAAGAAAAATAACAAAAAAAAGACCTAGCCAAGAGGATAGGGGGTCTCATCACGAGCCAACCTATTATGTTCATGGGTACCTAACAGAATGATATTGTCACTATCTGGTTACCATGCCAGGGCAGTGACTTTTGGTTGCATGGCCAAGGGAAAGGGGGTCTCATCACGAGCCAGCCTTATCATCTCTGTGAAAGTGCTTGTGGGTAACACCATTAGCTCTGGTCACCATGCCAAGGCAGTGTCCTCTAGTTAGACCTTGAAATAAAAAAGAAAAAGCAATAAATAAAAGAAAGAATAAAAGCAATAAAGGGCTTGGAAAGAATTGCATCCATGATGGGTACAACTCGCCATCTACAAAGGCACCCACAGGTAATATCATGCATCCCTATCTTTCACTCTACCCGTATGTCTGGACATCCCCTTGACCACATCACCTCGTTTTACATGACTTGGATGGTACCCTTTGGAGACATTCCTTTTCTTATGGATGCTAGCCCAATAGGGTGTTTTTTCCTTTTCTTCAGCTTTGTATTATAGGTCATTGTAATGTCTTTGAGCTATTGATTGATATATCAGGGGTTTTATGCATGTATTTGATAAAATTAATGATGAAACATGATTAACATTGCTATGATCACTGTGACTAATAATCCCATGGAGGGAGAATTTTTTGATGTGCAGGACCATGCCCGACGGACAGGTACCATTTGGACCGGTACACATGGGGAGATGATTAGCTCGGACCTCCATGGGGCTGAAGAGCCCATCAGATGGTTGTTGGGAAACCATCAGGGGCAGAGACAGGACAGTGATTGGTCGAGCCTTTTCACATGAGAAGAAGAAGGACATTCCACCCATGACACTTTGGCTGAGCCCAACCCAGGGGGGTTGACCCACTTTAGATGGAACATTTTCCTTTTGATGGCCAGGACGTCACCCAGGAGCCACTGACATCGCCTAGAGCGTGTGGCAATTTGATAGGATGACTGGCACATGTTGGCATCTTGGAGGAGCCCAAGAAGGGCTAAAGTTTGACTTCTAGATGCTGGACTAGCCCCAAAAGGGCCTAACGTCTCCCTCAAAGGGGCTTGACGTCTCACTTTTTGCTCATTTAGGTCTTTTACTTAGCATTTAATGTAAAAATAATATGATTTTGGTTTGTAGCCTTGTCGGCTATTTTTGATGACCCAATTTTAATTATAGGTCATGATACACTATATATTGAGGATGTTTTTCCCTCATTTGAACATAACACAGAACTCACTCTCTTGTGAGGTATGAGTTTTGCGCCCTACTTGGGTATTTGGTCTTTTAAAGTGAGGTGCACTTGTTGATTGAAGGATTTTCTTGGCATGTTTGGAATTTCTCTTGAAGGAAGGTTTACAACTAGGGTTTGCATATTCTTTTCATCATGATATGTAAGTGTTTTTCTTGAAAAACTTTTTAATTGAATGGTTGTAGGTTTATATTCTTGCATTTGCTTATAAATTTGCTGATTTTAAAACCCTAGGTGACAAGCACACAAGTAGGTTCTTGTTTCATGTCCCCTTGGAGAGAAATATTCAACCATTGAAGAAGGAAGAAAGAGCCTAGCCTTTTCTACACTCTTTTCACTTTTTCCCTTTGTGCTAGCTGTGATTTTAAGGGTTAAGAAGGAGGTGACGTCCCAGGCCTAGGTTATTTACACCTAGGGTCGTCCATCTTCTAGGGTTTGGTGATAAAGCCTTGCCATTGCAACACTTTCCCTCACCTCATCCTCTTGTTTTGACTTGTCTTTTATGCTAGCCGTTTTGCCAAGTTTGACCTAAGGAAGGAGGAAAGAGCACGAGGCCTTTCTTAAGCAACACCGGAATGAGCCTCTTTCCCCTAGGGTTTTGATTCTAGGGCCCTGCCATTGCAGCACTCTAGAACCCTTCCCTCTTGTCCTTAGCCTTTATTCCTTCAACTCTATTTCCTCTCCTTAATTGACTCCATCTACCCCTAGGTACTGATCTTAGACACACAACATTGATATGATAGTGCTCAAACCAACTCTCAAAACTTTAAATTTTGAAACCCTAACTAACTAGCTAACCCTAACTAGGTTGATGTCATACTTGGTTATTCCATCTTGACGTAGAAAATTTTGATGATAAGCAATTAGATGATGGTTAAAATCATTTATTGAGTAAATGATTGATTAAATACATTGTTATCTACATCATCTCAATAGTTATTGATGAATTGATACTCTTCCATTGCTATATTGATAAAACGTTGATCTCATTAATATCTGTTGTTTCACATTGCTTACATATTGATGTCAGATAGTTACATGAAGTACTAACCTATTGAGTTATAGCCTGCATATATATTGTATTGATGTTGTCTTGTTCTGGGAAGGTGTTTTCGTTTGGGCATACACTTCTTTATTGGCTGATTAGCTGGACTATCTGACCTTGGTGGTAACCTATGAGGAGGGACTTTGAACTTAACCTTTATATCTTTTCCTCTTCAAAACCCCAGGTTACTGGGGACATCTCCCCTGGGCTAAGCTCCCTAAATAGAAAGAACCTCCCCATTGAGGTGACATTGGGTGGGGAAGGTTCCTGTTACGCCAGTTTGGCCTCTATCCTTTATCCATTTGACCTAGCTACAAACTATGCAATAACAGGCCACAACAAGGGATGACTATGATTTTTTGTATGTAATATAAATGTAAGACTATTTTTTATCTTTTAAAAAAGTTTATAGAATTGGGAATTATAGGGATTAAGCGTTTTAAATATTGTTGGTTATAAGTGTCAGAGAGTAGGGATTAAGTGTCAAGAGTTGGAGCTTATAGATGTTTTGTATTGTAGAGGTTAGGGTTTAATAATTTAAATTTTATATAGTTTAATAAATTAATCATCTAGGGTTATAGGGTCTATATCCAAGGTAGAGGATACAAGTTTTATGAAAACTAAGGTTTAGTGGTTATCATGGTTATTAGGGTTACAGGTTATAAGGATTAATGGTTGTGAGTTATAAGAGTTTAGGGTTAAAGGTCATGTTGGACTAGGTGTTAGGGTGTTAGGAGTTATATGAGTTAAGAGTTATACAAGTTGAGGTTTATGGATTTAAGGATTATGAACTAGGATTTAAGAGATATTGTTATTTAGGGTTCACAAGGTTATGAGTCAAGAGTTCTAGTAATTAGCATTAAGGGGTTATAAGGGTTAATGATTTGGTGTTATATATTATGGGCTATAAGATTTAGGGTATATAATGGCTAAGCATCAAAAGGGTTACATGTTAAATAAATAATATTATATAAGATTTATCAGGCTTACAAATGGTATATTATAAATGCATGGGCTCATCGATTAGAGATTATAGAGTTTGGGGTTTGGTGAATATAGGGTTAAGGGTTTATGGGGGATATAGGGGATATAATAGTTAAGGGTTATAATGGTTATGGCTTATTTGGATTAGGAATTATAGGAGTTAGGTGTTACATATTAGAGGGGTTGGGTGTTCATTGTTCGGGGTTATAGGAGTTGTATTTTAGAAGGGTTATCATTTAGTCTTTATAAATTTTAGAAGTCCCAAGGGTTGTAGGGGTTGTAGAAATTGTGGTTAGAACTTCTTTGGATTAGGGATTATAGAAGTTAGGTGTTAATGGTTAGGGGTTGTAGAATTTGTATTTTAGAGGGTAACATTAGTGTTTATAAGTTTTATATGTATTAGGGGTTGTAGGAGTTATATGGATTATGGGGTGCAGAGGTTTGGGGTTATAGGTATTATGGGTTATAGAGTATATCACTTTATGGGAGAAAGGGATAAATATTTTCCCTTTATATTAAAGGAATACATACTAGGGTTTTTAGGTTGTTTGGATAAAGTGCCAACAAAGTGGGATCTCTCATTAGACAAATGAAAAAAGATGGAAATACAATTTATCACCCAAATTAAGGTGTGTTGGGAGGGATTCTCTATAATTTATCTCCCTCCACCTATTACTACTACAACAAAATCACATTTTTTTGGTATAACAAAGGTACATGCATGAAGATATTGAAATAAAAAATTGTTCTCACATAATTTTTCAACAATATTTGGCTCTACCTAAGAATTTTAATATAATCCTCCAAATGACACATGAGTGTGTGTGTACACACACACACACATCAAACGATGTGATAATATTCAATAAATATATGTAATTGTATTTTTAATTAAAGGATATAATTAAAAGGCCTTTGAAATAATAATAATAGTGCGAGCCTAACAAATATGGAATTTACCATCACAACCATATATGAAGGAAAATAATGCAATTATAAAAAACAAAGTTACATGATCACCAAGATGTCAGAATCTAACAAAATTGAAAGGTTTTCATGAATAAAAGTCATGTTATATATGGAGAGATTGTCATCATAAACTATTAATAACATAATAAGGGAGAGCTCAAAACCTTGACAATGGAGATGAGCTATGTAGGCGTATAGAGTTTTTTTGGGTGTAAACAATGAGCCCTGCTCGGAAGGTGGTTAGGCTTGTGGTTGGATTTATGTTTTAAAATTACTATCACCTTGGGAATAGGATTCAACTTCTAACTTTAAAAACTCTTATAATAATGATATTAATCTAATTTTGAGGTCACAATTTAACTAGACTCAAATATTGATGTATGAGACCCTTTTATTTATAGGACAAGGGGATATTTTATGTAGTGGTTTAACTACTTAGTTCATGGAGGTGTACATACCCTACCCCCTCTAGATTCAAACCTACAACCTACAAGAAAAAAAAACATATATTCTTGACCATTATGTTAATAGAATAGTAATCTCTTATTAACAAAATATGAAACCCATGAAACTCCTACCCGACTCTTTTGCCTATTTGATTTCATCCTATAAGAAAATGTAGTCAAATGAATACATCACCACACATTTGTCTCTTCTATATCAAATTGCGTGAAATTTCGTCAATCAACAATACCATAAAATGGCATTGCATTAAGATGAACTTGAAATAAAACAATGTGATATTAATGGGTTTTTATGTAATAAATAAGAATAGAAAATTGAAGGACTACCCACTTTTAAAAATGAGGATGATTGGTCATAAGAAGTTCAAACAATTGTAATTGTGACTTTCCATTGTACACTTGATAATGATTGAGACCCGTGTCTTCTTGTGGTTGGGCCACCACCTCAAGCACGCTCAAACAAATATATATATATATATATTGTAAGTCAGAGTATATAGCTATATTACTTGTAGAAAATATGATACAAAATGGGGATCCTGGTCTGCCTAAAGGAAACCAAACAAGAGGTCCCTTACTGTCGGTTTTTAATAATCTATCCTGGAGGCATCTGGTCTGCCAAAATTGGAAACTAGACCAAACCTCCCTTTTCAAGTATGAGAATCATAGTCACAAAAGAGCTAACTACCCGCTCGACTGAAAATTCTAAAGTCTACCACAAAATAAACTACACCCTACTGCTTCATGGGCATAATTGCCATTAAAGCTACCATAGATTATACAAAGAAATCTAAGAGTCGCTACAGCGTCTGGGGGTGATCCTTCACCCCACCCACTTGGCCCTTGTTGTTCTCCTTTGGGGAGATTGTTCTGGTTCTTTTGATCTAGGCTGGTACTCCTTGTCCATCTGTAGGTGTGATGTCCATATGGTGGACGTATCTCAGGTAAAGGTGGAATTGCGCAGCCAAACACTCTTGCTTGATTTTTTGGTCCTTTTCAACCTCCATTAGCAACTTAATAATAGTTTCCAGTCCATTGAGATGATGTTGGATCTCGTCCAACACAGTCTTAACCTCTCGGTGATCTTCCTATCTTGCCTCCTCCCGGTCAGATTTCACTTCCTGATCAACATCTTGGTAAACCATGTCATATCTACCATTTTATGGTATAGGGTCTCCCTGGGACGGGTAGCCCCTTGGTCTATTACCCATTCAAACTCATACACTAACTGCCCCTACTCTTTACCACACCTCTCCTCAATTTCATCTTCCCACTTGTTGACAGTTGCCTTCCCTCTCGGCAAGACCAACATATGGAAGGTGCTCTCTGCTTCTCTCGCAGCATGCTCAATTCTATTCAAACGCCTCGAGATTTCTGGGATATCCTTCCACAGGGGGATTCCCTTTCTCTGTGTATGCTTCAAGCGCACCATGTTTCTATGTCTACCTGAAAACCTACGCTGTCCTTTCTCTTGATACCTGACTCTACACCTCTCCTTAACTACTATTCTCCTAAGACTATAATTTTCCTTACTATCTAACCCATTCTAGTTGCACTCTTGTATGGAACTCTTCTTCTTCTAATGTTCCCTCATCTGCGGGCCTATACCTCCTACCAATTTTAGCCCGAGGTGGTGAGCTCGACCTTCATTACTTGCTGGTAAGGTGAGATGAGCCATTATGTTATGATATCTTCCCCGGTCCTTGTTGTTGTCCCTTCTTGCACTGTATCTGGATGCTCTTGTTCACGTACTTGTCATGGGGGTCGGTGATCCTCCCCTAGCTATCACCATCTCCACATCCCTTAACTCGCCATGAAATTACGCCCTGCTATTTGGTCATTTTTCCTTGCTATCACCTCTAAACTCATTATTTTACAGTACTTCCTTCCATCTGCCCACCTGTTGTTTATCGTGTTACCACATGATAAATGAGGGCCAAGTGTTTTGACTATCATATGCCCCCTGGGTCCCACGTCAGGTTGAGGAGCCTTGCATCATTATCGATGTGACCCTCATCTCCGAAGCTTCCACTGTGATCTCATACCGCTAGGTGGATGCAACCCGATCTAAGTTGCCCCATGGGGATTCTGGAACAAACATCATCTAGTTCATGTCCCTCCCTGTTCATCCCCTCGTTGGCCAGCCGATATGCTAGCACATTCATCGCCCCACAAATCCGTCTAAACTCTATCATGTTCAGGGATCATAGATGTTCCTTGATTTTTTGAAGGGAATGCACTAGACGCCAATGTCTTTGTAGCTTTCCCACCTTGGTTCCATACTAGATTTTCTTCGCAATGTTGACAACCGGAGTAGAATCACCTTCCACAATGGCATTCGTCATTCCCTCTCTACGTAGAATTTCCAAGCCAAGTTCCAGAGCTCCAAACTCCACTGCGTTATTAGTAGAATTTCCTATTGTCCCAGCATACAGGTGTAAGATGGTCCCTCACTGTCTCTTATTACTCCACCATCTCCTGCCACCCTCGGATTACCTTTTTCCGCCCCGTCAAAATTCAATTTAATGAAGCCTGTCGGAGGGGGAGTCCAAGTATTGGCTCTTGTCTAGATCTGTGGATCTCAGGCCACAGGTATGTTGAAGCTCCACTCTTTCAGATAGAACAGTTCCAAGATTTGTAAGTCTTGACCTGTGTTTTTGTTTTGGGAATTGTTAAGGTTGAGGCTCTGCATTGTTTCTCTTATTTGAGTTACGATAGTGTCCTTTATCCACGAGGCCGGTTGGCTTTCATTCTTGAAAATTCGCATGTTTTTTTCCTTCCAAATCGCCCATATAACTATCCATGGCGTTATACCCCAACATAGGTTCACCACCTCATTTTCGCTATACCTCTCCTTCTAGTTTTTTATTGTCGCTCTGATATCTCCCTTTACCCGATTTGACTGGTAGTAAATATAAGCCACCCAGTCCCAAATCTCAGTTGTATAGTTGCATTCTTATAGGAGATGATCCGTCGATTCTTCCTTGGCCTCACACAGGTGACACCGTGAGGGACCTATGAATCCTCTTTTTGTTAGGTTCTCTCAGGTTAGTATATTCTTGTGTAGGACTATCCATTTGAACACTTTGATCTTTGGCCATCGGGGTCCCTTTCAGATCCTTTCCCAGTGTGGTTCTGGGTTTTCTTGGTCCTAGTATGCTATATAATACCGGTCCTCTTTTAGACTGAATTCGCCCCCATTTTTTCTTCCCCACCTTAATTGGTCCTCCTCTTCTGAGACCCCAAATTTTCTTTTACCCAATTCCTCCTCAATATATTTCATCACCGTGTCTTCCTAAGCTCTATTATGTGGGTTGAATTTGTCCCAAATCCTCCATCTAGTGTTCCCCTCCCTTTGTTTCTAGTACTGATGAACTTTCATTTTTCCTTGTCGAATCATCTCTTGTTTGATCCCCTCTCCGTCATGGTTTTCGATTTTGGGTTCCTGTTGCCAAACATCCTCCCAAAATCTCGTTGTTCTCCCATTCTTAATTTCCTAAAAGTTGTGACTCTGTATCCAGATTTTATTCCTCCAGGATAGATTCAAGATGGATGACCCCTCCCCTATGCCCATGAACTTGATCCTCTCCTGGGTGTTGACTTATGGGGAGTGTTTTTCTTTCCATAGTTTAACCCATGGAACCAAACTTTCCTTTACCCATATCCACCACAACTTTTCCCTGTATGCCTTGTTGGCTACCTATGGGTCTTGCAAACCGAGGCCCCCTTTGTTCTTCGGTCTGCACACCTTGTCCCACACCACCAAGGCCCATTTATTTTTGTCCTCGGATCCTCTCCATAGGAAGTCTCTCTAGATTGCTCTACTTTTTTTTAGGATTCCTTTGGGAGCCAGAAACACCGACATAAGATACATCAGGATTTCTTGTAGGATCACTTTAGTAAGAATTAACTGCCTTGCAAGGTTTAGATATTTGTAATTCCAATTCTTAACCCTCTCCTGCAACTTGTTGATGACTCCTTCCCACGTTAAGTTCCTACACGCCCTTTCTGTCAGGGGTACCCCCAAATACTTCGTTGGGAGTGTTTTTCGCTCAAACCCCAAAATGTTGGCCAGGTTCCTTTGGATTGCAGGGTTTTTGTTGAAGAAGTAGATCATGGATTTGGAGTGGTTTATTTCAGCCCCCAAGGCCTCTCCAAATTCTTCTAAAAAAAATTATACGCCTTTGCTTCCTTTACCGTGGGGGTGCCATGGAGCAGGGTATCGTCCATGGATTGTTGGTGTGTTGAGGTTGGGAAATATTCGAACGGTTTTAGGCCTTTGATTTCATCTTCGACCATGGCTGTCTTTATGCTCCTGCTCAGCCCTTCCATCATTAAAATGAATAGGAAAGGGGATAGTGGATCCCATTTTCTTATACCCCTCGTGGGATAGAATGGCTTGGCTTGAGCTCCTTTTACTAGAAGTGAAACGAGCATTGTAGAAACTAGGTTGATGATCCATTTAATCCAATGTTGGTCAAACCCAAAATCTTCCATCGTTTTCTCCATATAGTGCCATCTTATTTTTTCATAAGCCTTCGCCAAGTCCAGCTAGATTAACATCCTTGCTTTCTTTTTACTTTTCAAGGTATGTATTATTTCACGGGCTTGTATGATGTTATCCAGAATCTTCCTCCCTTCCACGAAGCCCGCTTGTTCCTGTGATATCATAGTTGGAAAAAGTGGTTTCAATCTATTAGCTATTACTTTTGAAATTATCTTATACACCACATTGCACAGGGATATTGGACGGTAGTGATTCAGAGTTCTGGCTTCATTTTATTTTTGGATTAGAGTGATCATCGTGGCATTCAGGGCCTTCAGGATTGAGGTCGAGTATCTGGAGTCCTCCATTATACCATAAATATCATGCTTAACCACATCCCATCACGCTTTAAAAAATTCCACTATAAATTCGTCTGGGTTTGGGGTCTTTCCATTAGGCATCTCCTGGACCACTTGGTCGACTTCTTCCTTTGCTATGGGTTTGCAATGGTTGACATTGTGTTCCTCTGTGACCAACTTAGGGATGTTCCTAACTATCCTCTAGATGGTATTGGTCCTATTCCTGTTGGGTTCTTTGGCTATCCCCTGGAAGTGTTTGACCAATGTGTTTTCAATGTCTCGGTGGGACTTTCTCTCTATCCCATCCTGATCTTGGATCTTTAGGATTCTATTATGAGATCTTCTAGCTATGGTTGTTCTGTGGAAGAACTTGGTATTCCTCTCCCCTTCCTTAAGCCACCTAATTTTAGATTTTTGTCTCCACATGGTCTCTCCTTTCTTACATCTTGCTTCCCAATCCTGGAGTAATTAGTTCTCTTATTTTTTCCTCTCCTTAGTGTAGCCTTCTTCGATGCATTGCTCATGTAGCTCTTCCATTATATCCTCTATCAGTTTTTTCCCCTGGTAAATGTTTCCAAAAACTTCTTTGTTCCATTTCTTAATTTTTTGCTTTATGTACTTTAGTTTTTTGTGAAGCCTAAACATATTTGTCCCTTGTTTCGAGATATCCTCTTGCCACCATGTTTTTATGTCCTCCTTGAAATTTGGGTGGTCGATCCAAAATTCTTTGAATCTGAACTTTGAAGGGCATGTTATTTGGTGTTGTATAAAAATTTGCCTCCAGTTGCACTAGCCAGTGGTTTGATACCCCCTAGGGAAGGATACTGCATTCCAATGCTAAACCCTGCATAATGATGGATTCTGAGACTAGGAATCTGTCTAGCCTCGTGGCCACCTAGTACTGGTAGTGTGAGAGTATTTTGTTACTCCATGTAAACTATCCATTACTAGTCCTAATGTCCACTAGCTTTGTTTTATCTATGAAGGTTGTGAACTCTTCCGCATCTCTGTCCAATCTTCGGTTGCCCCTTGTTTTCTCAGCTAGAGTATTTATAATGTTGAAATCCCCAGCCAGAATCCAGTGAAGGTTATTGTTCCGCTCCTTTAGATTTTCTAGGTCTAGGAGCATTCTTCTTTTATCCTCCAATACCTGAGGTCCATATACATTTTTACATAAGACCTCCTCTGTGTTCCCGATCACTTTCACTTTTACAGATAACGTGTCCCTAGTGGCTTCAACAAAGAGTAGATTCACCGATTGTGGGTTCCACAGGGTGAGTATGCCTCCCGCCATGTTTTGACTCTCTAAAGTCAAAAGCTTGTACTTATTCCAATACCTTTTACTTATTATTTCCATTCTGTCCATATTACATTTTATCTCTTGTATGAAGCATAGATTAGGTTGTTCCATCTTCAGTCTATTTTTAAGTATTCATTTTTTTCTAGGGTTGTTCAGGCCCCTTATATTCCAAGTAATAACCTTGTTTTCAACATGTGTGGGGGAGTTAGGAAATAGATTTTTTATCTTACCTGAATTTATCAGCAGTGCTCCGAATTCATGTAGGGCTACATTGTTTGATTTCCTCCCTTTCTTTCATCTTGTCTGCTTTGGTGAGTGTTGTGGTTGCCCGTCTCCTATTTTGATACCCCAGTTTCCTATTTCACCATGCATGTGCTTGATTCCTCTGGTTTTTGCTTCCTCCCTAAGAAGGAATAGGTATAGGATGTGATCCAGTTGCTCTGTTGGTATATTGTTGACTCCCTGCTTTTTCCATTGTTCTAGTATATTCAGGAGGTCTATTCCTTCCCTTTCCACAATGTCTCTGAGGTCTAGGTCTTCCATTCATACCTCAATTGGTGTCATTTATAAGTCTCCGTCAACCTCCTGCATTGGGGTATTTGTGTCACCTTCGCTTTCTTCCATTGTACTCTTATTGTGTCCATGATCTCCTTTGGAGTTTTAACTTTATGTGGTCTTATTGGTTTCTTATTCATTTATCTCCCTTTCCTTTGGCTTTTTTTTTTCCTCTTATTCCCCCTATTTTGGATTACCCCATCCTTCATATCTATTCTTTGCTTCTGGGTTACTGGTTGTGGGGGGATTGCCTTGTCTCTTATTTCCCCTACCTTTGTAGTTTTTCCTAACAAACCCGTCCTCGTCCTACTGATGTTTAGATTTTTCTTGTTTCGATGTTTTGTTTAACGGGAATTCTCTTAGTAGATGCTCGTGTTCATGACACCTTCTACATGGAAACGAGATCTTCTCATAGTCTATGCTTTGGATCCATTCCTCATCCTTGAAATCCAGAATGATTACCTCCGGGAATGCCTCTGAGATATCCATCTATATATAGATCCTTGCATAGGATGTATACTTCCCTTTTAATGTTGTGTCCGACATCTTGACATATTTCCCCAGTTTGTTCCCTATGGCTTCAAAGGTGAAAGACAACCAATAGTCCAATGGTAGGGAGTAAATCCTAATCCAGACTGGGACACTTTTAAAGGTCTCCTTTTCCGGGGAGAATTTTTCCTTCCACTTTCGCATGTGCAGTCCCGCCGGGGCATGGAAATACAATCCCCCCTCAAAGATTTTATCTCTATCTTCTAAGTTCATAAATATTGTTGTGAAAAATCCTTTCTATCCCAGGTGGAGGTAGACTTCTCCACTTGTCTTCCATTGGTATTCTATCCAGTTGTACAGGGTCTTTTCTATAGGCCACAAGCCCATAAACTTGCAGATTAGGGCATGCGTCTTCATATGATCCCAAAAGAGTTGGGTTTGGGGATCTTCTAGAACAACTTTTGGGATTAACATTGTTTATGGATTGCATGGGTTGTTCCCACCTACCCCACTAGGGTTTTTCATTTCTGGCGTGCTACTTCAGGCCTCCCTGGCCTCCTCCCCCACTCAGTCTTTCTTCCCTTGGTTATCCTCTTTATAATACTCTAGGCCTAATCCCAAGTTCCATGTCAGGGGTTCCTTAAACCCCACGCCACGTGGAATTTTCCCTCCGTCCACCACTACCGTCTTGTAGGAGGGAGTCCTGCTCCCTCCCCCTCTGGTCACCATGATGTTTGTTGTTGAAGTTGTAACCCTAGATCATGTGCCTAGAAACCCCCATCAGAGTTTGTCGGAGCTATCTACCACCTCGACTTTGGAATCTTGTTCAAACAAATATTTATGAAGACATAGACAATATTGTATTGTTATAAAGGCTAAGTTATTTGTTTCTTATTTTTTGTATTTTATGGTTTTATACATCCATGTTTAATTGGAATTGCTTTGCTTATGGAACATGGCCATGTCTAACTGTTCGGGATAATAATTTTATGTTGAAATATATATTTGGCTTGCTTAGAGAGTTACTATAGGTTGTATGGGTAGGCTAGAATATGTAGAAACATCCACATTGTCTTTGATATAGTTCATTTGATTATAGTATTCATGTGTGGAAGCATGAGTTGTATATCCTTTGCAGTCACAATTTTATCTCCACTAGGGTTTTCTATCTGCCAACATTTATGTGTGTATATGATTAACAGACTCAACTTATTTTGTAGCAAGTGACATATTTCTATGATTCGAGGCAAGTAAGCAATCTTCCCTCTAGGTGGGTAGGAGAGACCTAACTTGGAAATATGCAAGAAACTATAAATGTGTGGGAGATTGCTATGAATGGGTATTGGTGGCAATTGGAATAATAAGATGCACCAAATCCATGCTAAGGAGAAGTGTGCTTGTAGTTTGTGGAAAAATGTAAAATGTGTTAACCCCGTCTTAGAGGTATCACCCCGTTTGTGACGAGTGATCTATGTAATTATCCCCTCCCATCAATAAATGACCTTCATGAACCATTAATTTCTACATTTGACTATTGATTTGAGCCTCATTCTATAAGTAAAATATATACACCATTATCAAATGTGCATAACTTACCCAATACGTGTGATCTGAAAATGAGAAGACTTGTATCTTTTAAAATATTTGTTAAGTGTTAATTATGTGTGCTTGGGAAAAATGATCAATTTGCAAACACATACACTAGAGAGTTTTAACAATTAAGATGCACATAATAACAAAAAATAACAACCATCAAAGTAAACACATAACACAACAAATTATAAAGGAGTTCACCCCTCTCTTGCGCTACATCTCCTGGTCCAACTTCCAATGGATATTTTTAATTATTTTCTCAAAGTGATAAAAATAGTTCTTTTCAATGATAAAAATGTCAAATAGATGGCTCCAATGGATCCAGACTATCCAAAAACCCCTAGTTGGGATCTTTTTTCACCTGATTTGGCCAAAAAATGAAGAAGATATCCTCCTGGAAAATTTCCCCTTCAAGTTTGTTGTCTTTGGTTCTCCAATTCACAACTGTGGGTGACTAGATTGGATCCCACGACATTATTGGGCCAAAAACCCAACACACCACATTGTTTCGAGAAATGGGGTGAAATGCCAATCAATCAGAGGCCTGGTGCCTTTTTCGGTGGAGGTGATGGTCGCATGGGGGACATATGGCCATGTCCCAGTGCCTATTTCGGACCCTCATCGGCTAGTGGTTTGAAAGTCTCGCACCAATGGTTCTATGGAATGTAATTATGGAATAAATCCCACTCCTTTTGGGCTTAACACGCAGGGAAAACATACTCGCGCCATTGGTTATATGAAACGATCACAACTTGTGATATGAACCAGGTGTTATCACTGAAATTTCGTCTGCACATGGCGACAAGAACTTCACATCATCAAAATAGCAATGAAGTCATTCATGGCACTGAATTAGTTTCACAACATTCCAGAAGGGTCAAAAACTATACA
>JZKD02S0550445.1:216798-252777 GCA_000966675.3 Picea glauca
ATTCTTATATCATTTATGTGTTATTGTGAAGATTATGCTGGATATTTTACTGTTATTCTACCATTTCTAGCATTTTATTTATGTTCTGCATATTTTATATATCTGGTATCTTGCACATAACTTAATCATTTAATACATAGAAAGAATCCTTTATAGACATGTAAATACTTGCATGCATCCATTATTTACAATTCAAAGCATATGGAAAGAAAACACTTATTAGAACCATAGAGTGTGATGAAACTGCTAAAAGGGGTGCTCGTTTCCACCCAACCATAGGCTCAATCACTCCCAATGGATTTACCACTGGCCACCCCTGAGCTTAAGCCACAATGATTTGAGATTCAATCTCTTACTTCCAGCTCAATGGAAGTTAGGGACGAAGGTTACTCTCCTTCTCCCAATAAAAAAGTAGATAAGGATGAAGGTTACTATCCTTATCCTAGCTCAATCTCTATTTTATGTGATCATAACTCATTGTTCCTCTTTCAGTCCTTCCTCGGACCCGAGAGTTTCCACTCTCGTCTCTGCATTTTTCCGTAGGTATCCCTCTTCCCACCGCTCTTCCTTTCTTGCCTTCCTCAGAAAGATTGCATGTGGTTCAAATTCCCAGTCTGTGGTCGGGTTTGGAAGCCTTACGAATGGACAGTCTTCCCCATCCCCTCATTAACTCTTGAGGAGGTCTTCCCACCTACCATCCCAACTAAAATTTATTTCTAGGCCAAAGGGTTGTTTTGATCTGAGCAATTAATTCCAGCATGGTACTGGTTTGGTGGAGGTTAACGCAACCATTCTGGGTCCCCTCCACCACCTTTCATAGCATTCGTGGTTTTCTATTAGCACATCCCCTCTTTCAATAGTCATGCAACACATAACCATTTTCTATTGAAATAACAGAATTTACATTCATTGAACTTTTTCACAAAGGTCCATTAAATCAAACATTCACACTTTTAGGTTTTCCATAGTTCCTTGGCCAATATAGTTATATTTACAGATTGGGGGAAACAAGGTGTTACATGTAAGCATGTTGAATGTAGTGTAGATGCTCATCTAAAAGCTTAGGATGCTTGCTGCAATAACCGTGAAGAAGATGCACTACTATCCTATTAACCACTTATGTTTGACCATTGGTTTGTGGATGAAAAGTTGTTCTCTTTTTCAGCTTGGTGTCCATGAGTGCCCATTAAATTGACCAAAATTTCCCAATAAATCGAGAATATCGATCATAAATAATGGATTTAGGTGACCCAAAATGTACCCAAACATTATGATAGAATTATTCTTAAGATTAACTGAAGCACTAACAATAGGCCTAAAAAGCATATCAACAACTTTGTTATAAATGCCTTTTTTATACTTTATAACCAAGTGGAACTATTGTATAAAACCCATCCATCTGAAGTGCCTTGCTTGTTGCAGCTTCATTTGTGATTGTAAGTATTGAAATGGTTGATGATCTATTGAAAAATTCATCTATGGTGAGTTGCCCCAGCCTAAGTTCATAGAATTCCTTAGTCTTCCCATCCATGTATTTCTCTGATAGATACTACCTACTGAAGTATTTCTCAAATTCTTTCCATGACAAGTCCTTCTCATGGACTCCTTTCACATTCCTAAGGTCCTCCCACCAAATGGAAGCCTTTCCATTTAGGTTAAAGATGGTTATTCGAGCCTTCAAGTTTTTAGAGTAGTCATGGACTCTGAAGTATTTCTTTAAACTAAGCAGCCAAACTTCAACCTCTTCTCCCTTCCTAATCTCTCCATCGAAAGAGGGTGGTTTGGCTTTCTTGAATTCTTTAGGATCATGATTTTTGGAACGCTTCCGCTTATTTCCTTTCCTTTGAGAATGTGAGCTTGCTCTGCTACTAGAAAATCCTTCAGATTTTCCAGCTTTGTTTCCAGAGGACTCTACTGATGAGTGTCCCCTATCTCCAGGTTGGGCCTTCTTTGAGGTGATTCTCCCAGTTTGGTCACTTATGGAGTCATGTTTTCGGATCTATGGTGGACTTTGAATTCTCTTCCTATGTCGTTGGTCCACATGACTAGATGTGGTTTCATGTTGTAGTTGCTTCTGTATGTTGAACAAGCTCTACAACAAGATTGTGTTAATTTTTGTTTGTTTTTCTTGCTCCTTTATCAATCACTTGTTGTCATCCTTGCAACTCTGTAATTCGGCCCTGAGGCTCCTTACAATTTCAACCAGATCTAGAGGGGTTACCACTGCCCTCCTTTCGTCAGATTCTTCATCTCTATTGTGGGAGACATCCCCCACTTCATGACACATCACCATTCTTTAGTCTTGAAGTTTTCCTATGATTTACTGACTGTTCGAATGTTGAAAAAACCACTTATTGTTAGCTAACAGTCTATTAGTTCATGAACAATACACGGTTCAATTTCTTAAATGCACACACACAGTAGAAAGTTTCATTATTTTCTTTAAAAACATTTTTAACCAGAATTTTTAAGAAAGAGGTAAGATAGAGTGTCACTCTTTTAAAAGAACTCCAAATGGAGTTTTTAAGTGACTCATCCATGAGCCCAAGCAGGCCAAGTGTTGTAACCTGCTCTGATACCAATTTGTAACACACCCACGATGGGGAAAATATAAAAAAAAATTGTCCTCCTTATAGGAACAGATCCTTTCCCTCTACGATTCCTAATTTGGGAAGTTTGGGACTCAGCCCGACCCTCCGGTCAAGGTTCACCAATTCTCTAAGTCAAACAATACTTTGATACCTTAATAGTCTCACCTCTTAATCAAGAACAAGCCCTTATGGCTTCTGGTGTAGGTCTTATGATACCTGTGACCTTCTCCTTTACGCTTCAATGAAATCTCGAAGATGGCATTATCCCCTTATCTCTTGGTCCCCTCCTCAGATGTGACCTTGGAAATGACCTCACACAAACACACAATTGCGGGCACGACCAAAGGTAGTTTGAAACCAAACTACTTTTCGGCCCACAATTCTCCTCGAGCCTCCATGTGTCCTTTCTCCAAAACCGGGGTTTGGATTGTGGCCCACCATAAACATTTTAAAGTTCGTGCACCTCCGATGTCTGGAATGCTATGGGACTGTCGATATCTTGATCTTGATGGTATTGTCTGAGCTGACAGTTCATATTTTGCCTTTTCAATTCCACAGAATAGATCTGCCCCTCCTAAATCAGCAAGTGTGATCTCCTTCATGATTTTGGACTTCGGAATTTTCAAATCTTTAACCCTGCTTTCTTGCGTACATCAATCTTCTGGAGTTGACAATCGATGGACACCTGTCCTCCTAAATCAACTGCCCTACTTCTACTTCGGGTGTTTGACCTTACGATGAGATCAACGGTCCTGTGGCCCTCTTCTCAATCAGCTGTCGAGATCTCCTTCAGGTCTCTGGACTTATGAGATCTCAAATCTCAAACTTCACCCTTTTTCCCAATGGATTTTATCCGAAGTCTATAATCCTCTGACATGTGTTCACTTGATCTGACGATCAAGGATTACTTCGGGTCTTTACCTAGAGTCCACAGATTTGTGCCACCTGTCCTCTGGATCTGATGTTTGAGGATTGCTTTGAGTCTTTACCCAGAGTTCATAGATTTACACCACATCTTCTCTAGATCTGACGACTATGAATTACTTTGGGACTTTACCCGGAGTCCATAGATTCACGCCACATCCCTTCTTAATCTGATGGATATGAATTACTTTGGGACTTTATCAGGAGTCTACAGATTCATGCCACGTCCCTTCTTAATCTAATGGCTACGAATTACTTCGGGATTTTATCTGGAGTCCACAGATTCATGCCATGTCCCTTCTAGATCAGACGGTCCAGATTCATTTCAGACGATCCGACACTGGAGATTTACTTCAGCTCTCTGGCTCTCCAGACTTCAGGAGTCTCAGATATCAACTGAAAACTCTAGCACAAATTTCCCTGGAGTCCAATATCTGTCACCACGTGTCCCTTTGGATCTAGCGGTCCAGATTCACTTCCAGTCTTTGGGGTTCGGGGATCTCAACTTTCAACTGAAAACCCTCGAAAAGATTCCTCCATAGTCCACGATCCTTCGCCACGTATCCCTCTGGATCTGGTGGTCCAGATTCACCTCCTGGTGATGGACGACCTCAAATTACTTCGGCTATTTCACCTCCTCCTAGTCCATGAACTTTCGAAGTTATGGATCTTATGTCATCTATCCTCCTTGACGATGGATAGTCCCAAATTACTTCGGGACTTCAGAACTTTGGTAAGTTCTCTTCTCCTATGTGTGAAAAGTGCTAAGGTTTGTGCTCCTTGCTTAGATCAGATGGTTGTCTATCCTTGGCATTGTGATCCAACGACCACTATCGCTCCTCCTCTTGAGCTTTTGACTTACTCCGACTTAGAATATTTTCTAAGCACTCGAAGGATTCGACCTTTACTCCTCCTATGGGTCTATCTCCTAGATTTCGTCTGCACTCCTGAAAGAGTTATTTCTTTTGAGCTTGATCTCCTTGAATATTTCACCATCCCATGCGCTCCTTGCATTTCAGGGATCGCGTCAAACTCAGATTCTAGTCTAACCTGGATCGTTGATCTTCCAGCTTGTCGAGATCAACGAAAAGGGTGAATTTTGGGCCGCGAACTAGCACGTCTGATATTTTCACTTTCGTGCTCCGCATTGATTCCCCACCCTCGATCTTCATTCATAGATTGATGGTTCATAGCAATTGCAGGGTTCAACTTGACTATTTTGAAATTTGACATCTCGGAGCCTCAAGCTCCAAGGTTCGTAGACCCAGGTCACGTGGATATTCATATAACTCTAGGGCTATAATCCCCACTCTTAGTAGGGTTTTTGGTTAATGGAATAGGTACAAGTTCAGAGTCTCCTATACTACTAGTTTGAAGGGAACACCTTCCCAAATTGCAGAGCTTTAAGCTTTGAATCAAGGCAAAGTAACTTGGGAGGTTACCAAAATGATAGTTATGCCCAGAGGCTTTCTCTGACTCTAGAACAGTGATGTAAATTCCTAGGGAAAGTGCCTTCTAGTGATTAAGCTGGGGCATATGTAAATTCAAGAAGAAATATTGGTTCTCAAGGGAACAAACGCATACTCATAACTTAATCATTTAATACAGAGAAAGAACCCTTTATAGACATGTAAATACTCGCATGCATACATTATTTACAATTCAAAGGATAAGTAAAGAAAACACTTATCAGAACCATAGAGTGTGATGTGACTGCTAAAAGGGGTGCTCATTTCCACCCAGCCATAGGCTCAGTCACTCTCGATGGATTTATCACTGGCCACCCCCGAGCTTAAGCCATGATTCTTTGAGATTCAATCTCTTACTTCCAGCTCAATGGAAGTTAGGGACGAAGGTTACTCTCCTTCTCCCAATACATAAATAGATAAGGACGAAGGTTACTCTCCTTCTCCTAACTCAATCTCTATTTTTTATTATCAGAACTCAATGTTCCTCTTTCAGTCCTTCCTTGGACCCGAGAGTTTCTTCTCTCGTCTCTGCATTTTTTCGCAGGTCTCCCTCTTCCCACCACACTTCCTTTCTTACCTTCCTCAACAATACTGCATGTGGCTCGAATTCCCAGTCTGTGGTCGGATCTGGAAGCCTTATGGATGGGCAGTCTGCCCCATCCCCTCATTAACTCTGGAGGAGGTCTTCCCACCTACCAGCTTGACTACAATTCATTTATGGGTTAGAGCGTTGTTATGATCTGAGCAATTAATGCCAGCATGGTAATGGTTCGGTGGAGGTTAACGTAACCATTCTGGGTCACCTCCACCACCTTTCATAACATTCGTGGTTTTCTCTTAGCACATCCCCTCTTTCATTAGTCATGCAACACATAACCATTTTCTATTAAAATAACAGAATTTACATTCATCGACCTTTTTTACAAAGGTCCATTAAATCAAACATTCACACTTTTAGGTTTTCCCTAGTTCCTTGGCCAATATAGTTATATTTACAGACTGGGGGAAACAGGGTGTTACAATTCCCTCCCCCTTAAAGGAACATTGTCCTCGATGTTCTATCTGTCAACATGACATGTATGTACAGGAGTAAATAAAATCGGATATGCCTGTCTCATGGCATCCTCCATTTCCCACGTAGCCTCATCTAGGACAAAGTGTTTCCACTGCACCTTGACCTGTGCAATGGTTCATTTCCTAAGTGAGGTTTCCTTCCTGTCTAATATGCATTGGGGTTCTAGAAATAATTCTCCCTCTGGCTCCACCTAGATCACAGACCAGTCAATTATATGATGAACATCATGTACATATTTCTTCAATAATGAAACATGAAAAACATTATGTGCCTTTACAGTGGGAGGAAGTGATATCCTATAGGCTACAGGTCCCACTCTATCTAAGACTTCAAAGGGTCCACAATACCAAGGTTCCAATTTGACAGAGGCTCCCATTCTTAGGCAACTCTTCCCGAGTCTAAGTCTGAGATAGACATGGTTTCCGGTCTTGAACTCTCCGGGAGTTCTCTTTCTGTCAGCATAACTTTTCTGTCTATCCTAAGAAATATTCAGGTTTTTTCTTATCTGAACCACTTGTTGTTCCATTTCTTTTAGCATGTCGGGTTCGATTGTAATTATGTCCACTAGGTTACTCCAACTGATTGGAATCTTGCACTGTCTACCATAGAGGGCTTCAAAAGGGCTCATTTTCAAGGATTTTTGATAACCGTTGTTGTAGGCAAACTCTACCAGTGGTAGGTAGTCTTCCCACTTCTTAGGTTGATGCGTTACATGCATCCTTAGCATGTATTCTACTATTTGGTTCACTATTTTTGTCTATCCATCAGTTTGAGGGTGATAAGTCGTGCTGAACAACAATTTTGTCTCAAAACCAGCCATTAGGGATTTCCAAAATCTTGAAGTGAATTTGGTATCTCTATCAAATACAATTTCCTTGGGCATGCCATGCAGTCTAAATATCTCCTTCATGAATATGTTGGCAATATATATGTCCTTGCAATTTGATTTGACAGGAACGAAATGAGTAGACTTACTCAGTTTGTCCACCACAACCATGATGGCATCATTTTGCTTGGTCGACTTTGGTAATCCGGTGATAAAGTCCATGGAGATGGTTTCCCATTTCCATTCTGGGATTGGTAGGGGCTATAACAATCCTGTTGGATGTCGGTGATCTTCCTTAACTTGCTGGCATTCTAGGCACTTAGCTAAATAGTTAGTTATGTCTTTTTTCAATCCAGGCCAATAGAATTGTTTTCTAGTGGTCGTGATCATTTTCTGATATCCTAGGTGACCGGTATATGGTCTCTTATGTAGTTCATCCATTATGAACCTATTCAATTCGTCACATTTTGGAACATACAATTTGTTTATGTTAGTCAACAGGCCTTCTTTGAGCATCTGGTAGCCTTCATATTTTAGCCATGTAGGCTCTTGCCTTAGGTATGAGGTCATAGTCTTGAAGAATTCATTTGTTTCTTGTGCATTCTTGATTCTTTCCCTGACATTTGTTTCACAGATGCTTACCGCTTCCATATGAATCCTTTTTATACTTCTGCTAAGCGCATCAGCCACCCTATTTTTCTTTCCTTTTATGTGTTTTATTTCAAAATCAAACTCACTAAGGAGAGCCATCCACCTAGCTTGCTTGGCATTGAGTTTTGGTTGATCAAACAGGTATCTCAATCCACAATGGTCTATCATAAGCACAAATTTTCTACCCAGGAGGTAGTGCCTCCACATTTTTAAAGCATGTACTGTGCAACCAACTCTACGTCATGGGTCACATAATTGATCTCATGCTCATTTAATTTCTTGGACGCATAGAAAATTAAACGTCCCTCTTGCATAAGGACTCCTCTAAATCCTTCCTTCCAGGAATCTGTACACAAGAGGAAATAATTATCCGGGTATGCAATCTTTAGCACGGGTGCATGGGTCAGGAGGTATTTCAGTTCCTGAAATATTTCTTCACATTTTGATGTACAAATGAATTTAATCCCCTTTTTCTGAAAGGCAGTGATTGGACAGTCAATCTTGGAAAACCCTTTTATGAACCTTCTATAGTATCCTTCTAATCCCATGAAGGACCTAATATCGGATACATCCTTTGGGGTAGGCCACTCCATAATAGATATGATCTTGTTGGGGTCTACTTCCACCCCTTCCTTATATATGACATGGCCTATGTAATGGACTTACATCTAAAAGAAAACACACTTGATAAACTTAGCGTAGAGATGATGCTTTCTTAGTACTTGAAGTACGAGTCTAAGATGTTATTCATGCTCCTCCCTATTCTTGTAGTATATTAGGATATCATCAATGAAAACCAATACAAATTTGTCTAGGATTTTGTTGAGTACATTATTCATCAAGCACATAAAAGTGGCAGGGGCATTGGTTAACCCAAATGGAACCACCATGAATTCATAGTGACCATACCTCGTTTTGAAGGTTGTTTTGTGGATGTATTCATCCTTAATCTTGACTTGGTGGTATCCAGACCTTAAGTCGATCTTCGATAATATGGAAGCACCTCCCAACTAGTCGAACAGGTCATTGATTCTTGGTAAGGGGTACTTGTTCTTTATGGTTGTCTTATTGAGTTGTCTGTAATCTATGCACAGTCGGAGTGTGCCATATTTCTTTTTCACAAACAAGATGAGTGCTCCCCACAGAGATACATTGGGTCAGATGTAGCCTTTATCCATCATCTCCTTTAGTTGTATCTTGAGCTCAACCAGCTCTGGCGTGCTCATTCTATATGGCGTTCTAAATGTTGGTACCACTCCTAGTGTAAGTTCTATCTAGAAGTCGATATCCCTTCTCAGAGGTAGACCTGGTACCTCTTCTAGGAACACATTATTCTATTCTCTTAATATGGGGTGGTCCTCTAGGTTTGGTTTGTCATTCTTAACAGATTCCAGTACCTGTATGGCATATAAGGAACACCCCTTTCTGCAATACTTTTTCATTTGAAGGGTTGATATTTGTCTCACTGAGATAGGCTTCTGAATCCCTTGGAGGGTCGTTTTTCTCCCTTCTTCATTTACACATTCTAAAGTTTTATGATAATAGACGAATTTAGTTTTATAAGAAGCCAACCAATCCATACCAATCAACAATTCATAAGATCCTAGGGGAAGTATGTTAAGGGTCGCTCGGGTGGTCAATCCACCCATGATGAATTGAGAGGCTGGTATGACCTTTGCCTCCTTTCTTTTGATCCTAGTGGCTAATCGCACTAACCACGATTTAACATGTCTAATTGGTTGCAGTGTACACTTATCAACAATCTGAGGGACCACATAAATCAAATTAGAACCTAGGTCAATTAAAATAGAAACTAGATGGTTGGCGATCATACCTTCCAGCTCCACTACTGAAGCTTGGTGGTCGTCTTGACTATTGTCCAAGGCTGCATAGATTCATGGCATGCTCCTAGCCACATCATTGACGGTGGTAGATTATTGGATATTGTAGACTCTCTTATTGTTTTGTTATCTGAGTGGGAAGTCCCTCAATCGATGATATTCTCCATAACCCCAACATTTTAAGGGTTCCTTCTTTAGGTTATCGGTCTTTTTTGGGACTATCTTAAAAGGTTTATTTAGGATCATGATTTTTGGAACACTTTCGCTTCTTTCCTTTTCTTTGAGAATGTGAGCTTTCTCTGCTACTAGAAGATCCTTCAGATTTTCCAGCTTCCTTTCCAGAGGACTCTACCGATGAGTGTCCCCTACCTCCAGGTTGGGCCTTCTTCGAGGCACTTCTCCCAGTGTGGTCACTTATGGAGTCATGTTTTTGGATCTCAGATGGACTTTGACTTCTCTTCTTATGTCATTGGTCCTCATGACTAGTTGCGGGTTCATGCTGTAGTTGCCTCTGTATGTCGGACAAGCTTTGCAGCAAGATTGTGTTAATTTCTGTTTGTTTTTCTTGCTCCTTTATCAATCTCTCGTTGTCATCCTTGCAACTCTGTAATTCAGCCTTGAGGCTCCTTACAGTTTCAGCCAGATCTGGAGGGGTTTCCACTGCCCTCCTTTCGTTAGATTCTTCATCTCTATTGTGGAATCCATCCCCCACTTCATGACACGTCACCATCCTTTAGTCTTGAAGTTTTCCCATGATTTACTGACTGTTCGAGTGTTGACAAAAACACTTATTGTTAGCTAATAGTCTATTAGTTCATGTACAATACACGGTTCAATTTCTTAAATGCACACACACAGTAGAAATTTTCATTCTTTTCTTTAATAATAGTTTTAACCAATTTTTTTAAGAAAGAGATAAGGTAGAGTGTCACTCTTTTAAAAGTAATCCAAATGGAGTTTTTAAGAGACTTGTCTATGAGCCCAAGTAGGCCAAGTGTTGTAACCATGCTTTGATACTAATTTGTAACACACCCACGATGGGGAAAAAAAAATTGTCCTCCTTACAGGAACATATCCTTTCCCTCTACGATTCCTAATTTGGGAAGTTCGGGACTCAGCCCGACCCTCTGGTCAAGGTTCTCTGATTCTCTAAGTCAAACAAGACTTTGAGACCTTGATAGTCTCACCTCTTAATCAAACACAGGCCCTTCTGGCTTCTGGTGCAGGTCTTATGATACCCACGACCTTCTCCTTCACGCTTCAACGAAGTCTCGAAGATGGTGTTATCCCCTTTTCTCTTGGCCCCCTCCTCGGATGTGACCTTGGTGATGACCTCATGCAAGCATACAATTCTAGGCGCATCCAAAGGTGGTTTGAAACCAAACTACTTTTCGGCTCGTAATTTTTCTCGAGCCTCCACGTGTCCTTTCTCCAAAACCATGGTTTGGATTGCGGCTCGCCCTCAAATTTTTAAAGTTCACACACCTCCGATCCCCGAAATGATGCGGTACCATCGATCTCTCAATCTTGACAGTACTTTCTGAATTGATGGTTTAGATCTGCCCTTTTCAAATCCACAGACCAGATTTTCCCCTCCTAAATCAACAAGTGTGATCTCCTTCGTGATTTCGGACTTCAGACTTTTCAAATCTCTAACCCTGCTTTCCTTCGTACATCAATCTTCCAGAGTTGACGATCGGCAGACACCTGTTGTCCTAAATCAATGACCCTACTTCTACTTCTGGTGTTTGACCTTCCTACTAGATCAATGGTCCTATCGAACTCTTCTTGATCAACAGTCGAGATCTCCTTCGGGTCTTCGGACTTCTGAGATCTCAAATCTCAAAATTCACCCTTTTCCCCAATGGATTTTATCCGAAGGCTATAATCCATTGACGCGTGTCCACTTGATCTGACGATCAAGGATTACTTTGGGTATCTACCCGGAGTCCACAAATTTGTGCACTCTGTCCTCTAGATCTGATTATCGAGGATTGCTTCGGGTCTTTACCTGGAGTTCACATATTTACGCCACGTCTCCTCTAGATATGACAACTATGAATTACTTCAGGACTTTACTCAGAGTCCACAGATTCATGCCACATCTCTTGTTAATCTGACAGCTATGAATTACTTTAGGATTTTATCTGGAGTCCACAAATTCACACCATGTCCCTTCTTAATCCGACGGCTATGAATTACTTCAGTACTTTATCCAGAGTCCATAGATTCACACCACATCCCTTCTGGATCAGATGGTCCAGTTTCACTTCGGACGATCTGAGGCTGGAGATTTACTTTCGCTCTCCGGACATCGAAAGTCTCAGATCTCAACTGAAAAATATCGCACAGATTTCCTCGAAGTCCATGATCTGTCGCCACATGTCTCTCTGGATCTGGCGGTTGAGATTCACTTCGGATCTTCGGGGTTCGGGATTCTCAACTTTCAACTGAAAACCCTCGAACAGATTCCTCTGGAGTCCACGATCCATCGCCATGTATCCCTCTGGATCTGGTGGTCCAGATTCACCTCTTGGTGAAGAATGACCTCAAATTACTTCGGCTATTTCACCTCCTCCTGGTCCATGAACTTCCATAGTTATGGATCTTGCACCACCTGTCCTCCTTGACGATGGATGATCCCAAATTACTTCAGGGCTTTGGAACTTTGGTAAGTTCTCTTCTCTTGTGTGTGCAAAGTGCTAAGGTTTGTGCTCCTTGATTAGATCAAACGGTTGTCGATCCTTGGCATTGTGATCCAACAACCAATGTCCCTCCTCCTCCTGAGATTTGGACTTACTCCGACTTAGAATATTTTCTAAGTGCTCGAAGGATCCGACCTTTTCTCCTCCTACGGGCCTGTCTCCTGGATTCTGTCTACACTCCTGAAAGCGCTATCTCTTTTGAGCTTGATCTCCTTGAAAATTTCATCGTCCCACACACTCCTTGCATTTCAAGGATCATGTCAAACTCAAATCGAAGGTCAATGGTGATCGATGGTTCACAGAAATTGCGGGAATTGAACATGCATACTCTTTACCAGAGATTTCAACCTCCGCAATATGGAAATTGCTCGCTCAATTCTAGTCTAATCTGGATCGTTGATCTTCCATCCCATCGAGGTTAACGGAAAGGGTGAATTGCAGGCCGCAAACTAGCCTGTCCACTATTTTCACCTTCGCGCTCTGCAGTGATTCCCCACCCTTGATCTTCGTTCATAGATCGACGATTCATAGCAATTGTGGGGTTCAAATTGACTATCGTACAATTTGACATCTCAGACCCTTGAGCTTCAAGGTTCCTATACCCAGATCACGTGGATCTTCATATACCTCTTGGGATATAATCCCCACTCTTAGTCAGGTTTTTGGTTAAGGGAATAGGCGCAATTTTAGAGTTTCCTAGACTATTGGTTTGAAGGGAACAACTTCCCAACTCCCAGAGCTTTAATCTCTGAATCAAGGCAAAGTAACTTGTGAGGTTACCAAAATGGTAGCTATGTCCAGAGGCTTGCTCCGACTCTGGAATAGTGATGTAAATTCCTGGGGAAAGTGCCTTTGAGTGATTAAACCGGGGCATATAGAAATTCAAGCATAAATATAGGTTCTCAAGGGAACGAATGCATACTCATAACTTAATCATTTAATACAGAGAAAGAACCCTTTATAGACATGTAAATCCTCACATGCATCCATTATTTACAATTCAAAGCATAAGGAAAGAAAACACTTATCAGAACCATAAATTGTGTTGCGACTATTGGAAGGGGTGCTTGTTTCCACCCAACCATAGACTCAATCACTCCCAATGGATTTATCACTAGCCACCCCCAAGCTTAAGCCACGATGCTTTGAGATTCAATCTCTTACTTCCAGCTCAACGAAAGTTAGGGACAAAGGTTACTCTCCTTATCCTGGCTCAATATCTATTTTCTGTGATCAAAACTCATTGTTCCTCTTTCAGTCCTTCCTCGGACCCGAGAGTTTCCGCTCTTGTCTCTACATTTTTCCGCAGGTCTCCCTTTTCCCACCACACTTCCTTTCTTTCCTTCCTCAACAAGATTGCGTGTGGCTCTAATTCCCAATCTGTGGTCATGTATGGAAGCTTTATGGATGGGTGGTTTTCCCCATCCCCTCATTAACTCTTGAGGAGGTCTTCCCACCTACCAACCCGACTACAATTCATTTCTAGGTCAGAGGGTTGTTATGATCTGAGCAATTAATTCCATCATGGTACTGGTTCAGTGGAGGTTAACGCAACCATTCTTAGTCCCCTCTGCCACCTTTCATAACATTCATGGTTTTCTCTTAGCACATCCCCTCTTTCAGCAGTCATGCAAAACGTAACAATTTTCTATTAAAATAACAAAAATTACATTCATCAACCTTTTTTACAAAGGTCCATTATATCAAACATTCACACTTTTAGGTTTGCCATAGTTCCTTGGCCAATATAGTTATATTTACAGATTGGGGGAAACATGGTGTTACATGTAAGCATGTTGAATGTAGTGAAGATGATCATCCCAAAGATTAGGATGTTTGCTACAATAACCATGAAGAATATGCACTACTATCCTATTAACCACTTATGTTTGACCATCAGTTTGTGGATGAAAAGTTGTCTTCTTTTTCAGCTTGGTGTCCATGGGTGCCCATAAACTTGACCAAAATTTCCCAATAAATCAAGAATCTCGATTAGAAATAATGGATTTAGGCAACCCAAAATGTACCCAAACATTATTATAGAATTATGCTTAAGATTAACTGAAGCACTAACAATAGGCCTAGAAAGCATATCAACAACTTTGTTATAAATGCCTTTTTTATACCTTATAACCAAGTGGAACTGTTGTATAAAACCCATCCATCTGAAGTGCCTTACTTGTTGCAGCTTCATTTGTGATTGTAACTATTGCAATGGTTGATTATCTATGTGAATGATAGTTTCTTTTCCTATCAAATAATGTTTCCATTTTTTCACACTTTCCACCAATGCATACAACTCCTTATCATAAGTAGGATAGTTAATCATTGCACCATTAAAAATTTCATAATGAAAACAAATGGGCTTACCATGTTGCAACAAGACTGCTCCATTTGCATAATTTCTTGCATCTATTTGGATCTCAAATGGTTGTCTCAAGTTTGGAAGTGCAAGAACTGGAGTTGAACTAATCTTCTCCTTCAATGCATCAAATGTTTTTTGTTTCTTTCCTCCCCATTAAAAAACTTGCTTGATTCTTGTCACTACATGTAATGGAGCTGCAATTGAAGAGAAGTTAGCAATAAACTTTCTCCAATATTGGGTTGCTCCCAAAAATCTTCTTACCTATGTCACATTGTTGGGCTTTGGCCAATCCAAAATAAATTTGACCTTGGAAGGATCAATTTTCAGTTCTCCTCCTCCAACAATATGCCCCTATTAAACAAGTGAGGTCTTTCAAAACTCACATTTAGACATCTTCAAAAATAAATTTTCTTTCTTTAAGACATCCATAACTTGCTTTGCATGAATAACATGATCTTCATGAGATTTTCTAAATATCAAAATGTCATCCAAGTAGACAATCACACAATCATCTAGAAAAGGTATTAAAACATCATTCATGACTCTCATGAATGTAGCAGGAACATTGCAAAGTTCAAATGGCATTACCATCCACTCAAACAAACCTTGCTTTGTTTTGAAAGTTGTCTTCCAAGTGGCTCCTTCAACAATCCTAATCTGATGATATCCACTTCTTAAATCCAATTTAGTAAAATACTTAGCATTTTTCAATTGATCAAGCAAATCATCAATTCTAGGAAGAGGATAATGATTCTTTACCGTAATCTTGTTCAAGGCCCTGAAATCTACAAACATGCACCATGTTACATCTTTCTTTGGCACCAAAAAAATTGGTGATCCACATGGTGATGTGCTTGGCATGATGCCACCTTTGTCAAACAACTCTTGGATTTGTTTTTTAATTTCAGCATTCTCCATGACTGACATCATGATCATACCAATGTTTGGAAGAGGACAATCTTGCTGCAATTGTATCTCATGTTGGATAGCCCTTTTTTGGACGCAATCCCTTTGGTTCCTAAAACATCTCATCATATTGGTTAACAAACTCATATAAATCAGATTTCAACTTTGAATCACAACCTTGGAAAGCTTCTTTTTCAACATTGTCTTTGGGTTTGATCATCAAGAGGACAAAATTCTTACTAGCAAATTGACTAATCTCTTCATTTGTCCARCATTTACAAGTGACAAATTCAACTTCTTTGTATGTGCTCTAACAATGTACTCAACTCCATTTTTAAACAAATGATACTTGTTCTCATGACGATGAAATATGGCTCTCCTATCATATAAGTATGGGTTTCCCAACACAATATTATAGATATCCAAAGGAATAACATCAAGCTCTACCTCATCTATAAAATTTGTAGTGATGGAAAATCTAAGTTTACACCTTCTTGTTACATGCAATTTGGCATTGTCACATATCCATCCTAGAGGTTATGGTTTAGGATGTGGAGTAGTTTCCAATTTTAGTTTCTTGACAGTGTATTCAGATATGATGTTTGCTTCAAATCCAGTATTAAAAAAAGTATATATATTAGTATGCTTTGAAATCACCCTTATGTGGAAAATCTCTATTCTTTCTTTTTCCTGTTGAGTTTCATTGAGGATATCACTAATTGAAGAATTAGTACTTGCAATATAGTCCTTACCTTGAAAACCCATGGTTGTAATATTTGTCTCATCACCCGAATCATAACCTAAATCATGTTGTATGATTCCAATAGTCTTTGGTTTCCCCTTATTGTTGAACTTTTTGGGTCTCTTTCCAGGATGAAGTTTCCAATAATGGTCTTCATCATGGCCATCTTTTGAATAGTGTTTACATGTGAGTTTCTCTCCCTCTTTCTTTACTGAAGCATTATTTCTTCCATTTCCCTTAAACTTCTTCTTTCCTTTGTCTATGTGAACAAAAGGTTTCTTGCTACCCTCTTGAGGTTCATTCCTCCCTCTTGCTTCCAAATGAGTTGCATGTACACAAACTTCATCTAGACTTGCAGATTTAAACATAATTATTGTGTGCGTCAAGTCACTATGCAATCCTCCAATATATTTGAGTAAAGTTTCTTGAGAATACAAATCTATACCCAAAATCAAAGCCCTTGTTCTAAATTCTTGAGTGTAGCTTTGAACACTTTGCCCTTTAGCTTGTCTGAAGTTTTGCCAATCCATAATATCTCTTTGCATGTATGTTAATGGATAAAATTGTCTTTTAAGTGCAACAATAAAATCACTCCAAGAGGATAAAACTTTACCATGTTTATTCATGTCCTCTTGAATTTTGGCTTCCCACCAAATGAGTGTTGCACTGTCCAATCTTAAAGAAGCAAGCTGAATCTTAGTTTCATCATCTTTGATCCTTTGTATCCTACAATACACTTCAATCTGACGAATCCAGTTATCCAATTTCTCAGCATTTACCTCTCCATTGTATATAGGTAATTCAAACTTAATATCAAGCTTAAGCAAAGGAGTTTGTAGAGGAGTTTTACCATGTTCTTTTGGAGAATTTGGAGGTGGTTGTGAAATGGTAGAAGAGGTGGAAGATGGAGGTGAATGAGGTCAAGAATCACCATTCCCTCCCTTTCCCTTTGGATTTTTATCACCATTGTCTCCATTACCGTTTGGAGGGTTTGAGATTTCACCTTGCAATCTTGTATTTCTTTCTTCAAATAAAACTTTCACCATCTCAGTCATATCATAGAAATAGTTTTTGAAATTTTCCTCCTCTAAAGGAATAGTTTCATGACTCTCCTCATGAGCCATACTTGGTGAATATCTCCTTGAAGCTTGAGTTGATTGGGTAGTTCTCCTTCTTGATAGTTGAGAACTTGGCTCTACAAGTTGACGTTCTCCTCTTGTGAGCTTCAACCTTGTAAGCATCAGAAAACAAAACACTTGCAAACAATCAAGCCTTCAAAAACCTATGCTCTAATAACAAATTGATCTGAAAATGAGAAGACTTGTATCTTTTAAAATATTTGTAAGTGTTAATTATGTGTGCTTGGGAAAAATAATCAATTTGCAAACACATAAATTAGAGAGTTTTCACACTTGATATTCCCATAATAAATAGCAATAACAACCATCAAAGTAAACACATAACACAAAAAATGATAAAGGAGTTCACCCCTCTATTGGGCTACATCTCTTGGTACAACTTCCAATGGATCTTTTTAATTATTTTCTCAAAGTGCTCAAAATAGTGTTTTACAATGTTCAAAATGCCAAATAGATGGCTCCAATGGCTCCAGAACATCCAAAAACCCCTAGCTGGGCTCTTTCTGCACTTGATTTGGCCAAAAAATGAAGAAGATATTCTCCTGGAAAATTTCCCCTTCAAGCTTGTTGCCTATGGTTCTCCAATTCGCACCTGTGTGTGACTAATTTGGCTCCCACTACGTTACTAGGCCAAAAACCCAGCACACCACATTGTTTTGAGAAATGGGGCAAATTGTCGATCAATTAGAGGCCTAACTCCTTTTTCAACGGAGGTGGTGGTTGCATGGGGGCCATATGGCCACGTCCCAGCGCCTATTTCAGACCCCCATTGGCTAGTGGTTTGAAAGTCCCACTCTAATGGTTCTATGGAACAAACATATGGAATAAATATCGCTCCTTCCGGGCTTGACACACAGGGAAAACATACCCGCACCATTGGTTATATGAAACGGTCGCAACTTGTGATATGAATCGGGGGCTGGGGCTAAGCCCCGACCCTTTTTTCTGCCAACCATACATAAGTTTCAATTCAAATAAATATTGAAACGTTTATGGTTAAGAACTATTGCATAGGCAGGTTGGTGGACTGTCCTGTGTGGAGACTATGCCACTATGCCACATGGCAACCCACGACTGGGCCATGTGGCACCATATCAATTGCCACCCAGATGACATGTTTCAACAAACTACTAGTCCACGTACATGCAAAATCACCTGCACAGTCAATATTACAACTTAGCACCTCTACACAGTGGTCAGTCCATGTCACCTTCCACATGTGGGACCGTACCATGCCATGTTAGCACTGTATGGACTGTACAGTCAGCAATTTTTTTTTTGTTTGGTAAAATTGACAGAACACGATATCTCACGCATACGACGTTCGTTTGAACCCATTCAAGTTGCATTGGGATCGCGAGGACAAAGCCTACGCATGTGTCCGTTTTGAAGAAATTATAAGCATTTTGATTTTTGAGCAAATTTTGATCCCCTGGATCAATGTGTGTCATGACTAACACAATTGTATTAGAAGTTGTTTCATAAGGAGTCATTCTCGGAAATCATTCAAATTTATTTGTGCATGTGCAGGGCAAATACTTGGCGATTCTTCAAGCTAGGATGTTCAACAAATATAATTCTAGGTGATGTGCAACCTCCAAACATGATTGTAGTTTTAAGAAATACATAGGAATTTGTCCCTCCCATCTCACAAGTCATGCAATTTGTAATTCCAAACCTCTCTATTTTTCCTTGTGGTTTTTTGCAAGGCATTTCACCATCCATGAATGATCATTCATTTCCTACTATAAACTCTATGAATAATCATCCAAAAGTCTTATAGGAACTCATGTGGGTGTGTTGAAATTGTCTCTTCCAGTTTTTCAATAAGTATCAACTAGATGTTTGAACATGGTTGTTATATAAATTATTAATGGGGCTTTATCTATAGTAACAAACCCCTTAATGTTAGTTTCATTTCTTGTGTCTTTCCAAATAATGCATACCTCCATATCATGTAGCATCCATATCTTCTTGACTGACGGTTTGATTGGAGTACAAATGAATAGATACTTCTTTGCAATAACACTTAAGTGAGAGGGTAATTTCTTGTTCCTAACACTTCTTTTGTATCTCAGTCCTCCACCCCTCCAATAATTGGTATTCATCCTAGATCAGTTATAGCAGTTCGATCCACTTCTGAAATGAGATGCTTTCAATATAATCCCCATTTTGTGCCACCTTTGTACAGTTCAATTGGGAGGGGGGCTTGCTTTTTAACAATACCCAAGTCCAACAATAACTCACTATAGTGGGGTTATCTATAGCATCATAACCTAAACCTTAAGGTAGAATGCATGCATCCAAATATTGAGGCCTCAATAAGCCCAAATTCAATCAACTTTGAGACCCCCCATTTAATTTTTTATCCAATCCACTTCATCTGGGCATTGATGTCTTGGAAATTATGCTTTGAGATTAATTAACAATTGTGTGATGTTAATTGAAATCTCGTATATTCGGTGTTTGTTTGATCTTTCTGTTGTATTATGCAATTATATTAGTGTGTGTAAGTGCATTTCCAAACTAGCTTACATAACAATGTTTGTCTTACATACATTTGTTGCAGTGCTTGCACCCTAGTTTAAATGCTCTTGCATCCTTTGGATTCAATTATCTCTTACATTTTTAAGAGTCTTACATAGCTTTGTCTAGGTTCATTTAAGTTATTTTATATCATTGGTTGGATCAAGACTGAGTTTTCGAAAAAATTGACATTTTCGCTAAGTGTTGTTTGTCAAGTCCTCAAGACATCAGTGGACCACCTTTCCAGTTTTCAAGTCCTTGTGAATCATTTTGATGTTAGTTAGTGTCCTAAAAACCTATATAACAAAGATGTAATATTAGCTAGTATAATTCAATGCAAGCTAAGCATCATCCTAAACAAGGCTTGGACTTTCTTTAAAAAATGTCTTTGTGTGTAATTTTGGGTATCAACTAAAATGGAATTTTGGCTTATGGAAAAAACTATAAGTAGGTTTTCATGGATTGTGAAATCAAAGCCACTACCAAAATATTATTTTGAATCTTGCAAGTATAAACGTGCGCAAGTGTTGATTTCTTGTCAACGAGGTAGTTTGGATTTCATTAGTTATGAACATAATATATCAACATTGAACCTAAAACTACAACCACTCATTTAAAAGGCCTACTTGTCCTCTTCACTATAGAAAAAATACTTAGCAACTTAAGGTCATGCAAGTGAGTTATGGTTTTTCAACATAGGTGACCAATCTCCCCCGATATCTTGTTATTTAAATTTGATATCTATCATGTCAAACATTTCCTATCAAACTATAGGGTTAACTTTATTATTTTGAAATCCATTAGAAAGGGACAAGTGGTACCTTGTGTTTTTTATCCTACACTTTTCAAAATTCTCATGACAACCTTTTTATGCTTTCACCCAAAAGTTATTTCTTTTTTCATTGTAGGTTATTTCCTTTTCTACCAAAAGGTGTTCTTTGCTTTCTTGTAATATCTTTTGAAATTACCATTTATATCTCCATAGAGCTTTGATCTTTGAGTTTGTGCCGAAAGGTTCTAAAATTTTCCAAAATTGCTTCTTTGAAATGTTGTCAAAATAGGTTGGAGAGTTCAAAACTTCAATATTTGAAATTTTGTTGAAACCAATCCAAGGGTTTTGAAATTTACATCTTTAGATTTATTCCAAAATGTTTGGACCCTTTTTTTAAGTGACTCTTTTAACAAGCCCCAAAATCCTTTGGGATGTTTTCAAAGTTCCTTTAGATACTTTTTCAAGAATCTCCTGAAATGATTTTGAGACTTTTTCAAAATTTTATGAGGAGACTTATTCAAGAATTTCCTGAAGTCTTTAGGCCATTCCCACCTTCCTTTCGGGTATTTTTTCAAGAAGCAATTGAAGTCTTCGGGCCCTCTTCAATTTTTCTTTGAAGGAGAAATTTAAGAACATCCCAAAAGACTTCAGGTCTTTTTCAACCAAGCATTTGAATTGCAAACGAAACTTTGGATATAGGCTTTATTGATAGTTAAAGACTTCACACAAATTTTGTATTTTTTATCTGACATGCTACAAGCTAGCCTTTGCTTGTCCAATTGTATTAAGGGTGATATGTACGTCAAATTATTTAACTTAGTGTGTCATGGCCTAATTGAACTTTTCATGGATATTTATACCAAATGATTATTGAACATAATATTGAGAATGAACTATTGGAGCTTTGAGGACCAGATCTGACACCTTTCTTAAAGAATGGAAGTTGGGACCAGTGAAAATCTAGCAACTTAATATTCAAATCAATAATTTCCTCTGCTCCTTTATCCATGACTCATATACAACAAGTTGCTAATCCTTGACAAGTCAAGTACCTAAAGCTTCTTACTCATTATTATCTATACAAAAGGAAACATGTGCTTACAAAACATCTACTCGTAATGTTGATAGAAAGGACACAAGAAGAAGGTGGTGAAATGTTGACACTAAAGAAAATATATCAATATCTCAACAACAATGTACTACAATAAAGGAGTGCATGCAACATTAGTGCTACAATGACTCTATGGGTGATCATGGTGATAATGGATTGCTAAAGATTCTAGAAGGAAATCTTGTTGTAGTTCATTTCCAAATGTAAATTAAGAAATAATTGGAACAAATAGCATCAAGAGTTGAAAATTTCGGAACAAGTGATGCCTTTCCTTTAAATAACCCATCTCATGTAAGAAACATTGTAGTTGAAGATAATCTCACACAATCTGCAAGGGAGAAGCATACATAGATATCTCTAGGCCTAAATCTATTACACAACTATATGAGTATGTAGTGCCTTTTGAACCTAGGGAGATTTGTTTGGAAATTATACACTTCTCAAACTATGTTAGATATGCTATTAATGGAATTATGCACTAGACATGGGTTGGATTACTTGATCAATATCTCACTGAAGGTAGCATAGAAAAATGTTGTTCATTGTGAAGGAGAGTTGGATCTAAATTGTACCCAGAAGATAATGTTAGCTTTCCTTTAGATACAATTTGTCTTCATCTTGAAAAACTAGTATTAGAAAGATCAACTTTAGGATTTGAACTTGTTGGAGATGAAGGATGTTGCAAGGGAATTATTTATTTCATGTAAAGGTGAAATAGAGTCTTTTCATAATGAATATGACTGCTTATTATCTAGTGGATACATCTTTTCATCTCCAACACTTTGTTTTCAACTTATTCAATCAATATTAATAGTCCTTCATGAGTGAACATTGTCAACCTTTGGACAAAGGATGGGCACAAGTGCCATTAGTGCTTCTCTTATTCTTGAAGGGGTGTTAATCTCTGAGAAATTTTCTTCCATTAATCAAGGGATAAGAGAATCCAAGCGAAGCCCAGAGTTTACTAATTATTTTATGCTAATTATTAGGTATAAACCCCATAAATTGTTAAGTTATCTTTGTTTTTGGGTTGTTTTATGTCTAACCATTTTGACAAGAAATAGGTCCCTCTTCTCAGAGGACAAGATGGTATGATTTCCTAGCAAATTTCAATTATCTTTGATTTTCAATTGAGCCCACCTCTTGATGTTTGGTGATGATTGTAGTTGTAGATTACTATCCCTACTTTATTTACTTTCCACCTATCTTTTGTAAAAAAGGATCTCGTTAATGTGCTCATGGTATTAGTATAGGATACATCATTTACATTATACATGATTCATTATATGCATTTCATTCTTTACATTATAAAAACACTGAATAGTGGACCAAGAAACAAACCGTAAAACCATAAAACTGATAATGGTTTTCTAACCAAAATCTAGATGGGTTCCCTATTCAAAATGAGTTGAGGTCTAAGTGGGATTTCTCCTCTGGGTGCACCCATGTTTTTGATGGAAGACATTTTTCCTAGTCAATAAATTTGGTACCATAAGAAGGGTGATGACAAGTCTCCCTGTGTAGAGTTGTGTTGTCTTTTTTAGTTTGTTATTTATGAATCTATCCCAAATCCATACATGAGACACCAACACTGAATGAGGCTTACAAGGGCCTTTTCATGACCTTCTAAAGAAGACAATTAATTCCTTTCCAATGTTTGATGGTCAAGAAAACATAATAGCATTTGAACATATTAGAAAATACAAATATGCATTGGTCTTACTTGATGTCATTCATGAAGATGTAATTTTCAAATTGTTTCATTTCACTTTCAAAGGTAAAGTTTAAAACTAGTATGATGTCTAAGATGTTTGCATAGTTTAAAATTGGTCTCAATTTAAAAGTGTTTGAAAACGATTACGGTGAAGTTTAGTTTTTGTTAAAATGTGGCAAGAATTCGATGAACGTAGGGATGGAGAATCCATTCAATATTTCAATACAAAATTACATCTACTATCACCTTCATGATAATCACATGTCTCCACCGGAAGTAATTTGTAAATTGAATGCACATGCTCTTCCTAAAAGCATTGTTATTTCTATTTTCAGAAAGGGAATCATTGACCTAAATGAAGCTCATGAGGAAGCACAAATTCTTGAAAAGATTTGAAGAGGTATCTGTTGACCCAAAAAAAAAAATTGGGATCAACATGATGTTTCACATTTTATATCTTCCCAAGCTAGTAGAAGGGTTTCTCTAAGCAGCCTATCAAGCTCTGGTTCCAATCAAAGAAAGTGGTTAGAGTCATTATATTTATGATTTTTTCCTCATTAAAGAGTTCAGGGGGTTTCATTCATTGATTCATTCAAGCATATAGTGACTTATCATGCATTAAAAGAGTATCAATGATCAATTTAAGTCACTTGGTATCAATTCAAGACAATTATAGGTTTTAAGTTTTAGTTTGGTCAAGACCTCAATTATAAATTAAGGGATTAGTAGGGATAAATTCATTTTAGAGTTACATTATTCGTTATCCTACTACCACCTATTGGACACCTTCATGACAATCATCAATACCATTGTGCCCAACATTATATCGCTGATGCTTAAGTAGACTCAAGACAACCTTGCTTGGCTTGTTTCGGGACCATAAACTTCTTCCCTCATGGAAGGCCATCCCAAGGTTATTTCCAAGTTTTGAAACCCTCCCACATCAATATTCCCCATGTCAAGGATGATTAGTTTAGATTTCATGATATGAGGACTCAATTTGCAAAATTTTCAATGTTGGTCCCTTTCGTTGGTCACTGGGAGGGTTCAATATGAGCATGATCTTTCATGGAAAATAAAATGATTTTCTTTTCATTTTTATAGAAAATCAAGTGGTCGTACCATGTAGGGATCAGGATCAACTTTCCAACAAGCTATCATTTTCGTCATTCTGAATTCATACGACTAAGTCTATAAGGGGCACAAGTTGCATGCCTCCTAAATGGCCAAATTTCATATTTGTGACCTCCTGATAAGTTTATCTTTTGAAACATGACTCAAAATAAAAATCAAGATTGGAGGTGATGTAGGGAAGTGTGATACCTTTTCAAGGTATATTATATGATAGGTTTCAATTGTTGGTTGTTGAGAGCGAGCCTTCATAATTTTAGGATTAGTTTTAGGTGCTATTTTGGTGATGGTAGTTATAGGTTTAAAAGTGCTACTTATGGGCTCTAAATTATAAAATTAGGGATTTCATGTTGTAATTGAATCTGATACCTTTCCAATGGTGCTTCATTTGCCTCATTTAAACATCAAATGACCCAATTAGAGTTTCCACAAATCTCTAAATTGAGTGTGGGGGCATGGTCTAGCTAACTTGCACGACAGGGATTCAAGACAGTTAAAATAATAGTTGACAACCTCATATCAGATTTTTGTGTGCACATTGTCAAATTACGTGTCGATACCTTTCTAATAATACCTTTCTTGTCCTGATTGGATGTCGTGGGATAATGTGGAAACCTTCACAATTTTCAATACTTTATGGGCCCCATCAGTAAATCAAGGTTTAAAGGGTAGATCTTACTAGCCTAAATCAAGGGCCTAGATAGCACAACATCAATTTCTCGATTTCATTGTTTCAATGGGATTGCTTCATTTGCACTCCAAATTCATCTCATTTGGCTCCATTCTCAGACTCCTTTAGCGAAATTCCAATTCAAAGTCAACTCCATTGACTTACACATATTTCGAGAATAAAAAGGAAAAAGGGAAAAAAAAAAGAAGAAAAATGAGGGCATGCCATGTAGCCCTCCCATTCAAATTGAGGAAAAATTAAACAATACAAAACATCCTCTTCCACATTTTCCTTCTTTATTTGCTAAGTGTGTTATGGAGGGGAGGAATCTTCAGTTTGATGGAAATCTACCCAGAACAGTCTTTACATTCTCCATTGGTGGTGGCCAAGTGCCTTTCCAAGCTCTCATTGTTATTTCAAATGTTGAATAAGAGATGTCCATGGGAAATTCTAGTGTTGGTTTATATGCAATTTTGAATATGAGTCTTGGTTTGAAGCATCAATTCAATGTTCACTGTGCTAGCTTGTATGATTTCACGGTGAAAATTTTGTATGATAGGGAAATTTGCACGAGGGAGGGAATTTGAACCCCTCTTGGGCACTAGGCCCAAGCCCTCCTGGCCCTCTTAGAAATTTTATTGGTTATTATTTGTAATGGTGCTAGTCCATGTAATTTCAAAGAAAAAATGCAAAAGAGAGATTGTGGGTTTAAAACCTATGACCTCCCTTTCTCCCTCCCCCTCCTCCAATGGCCAAGCCTCAAGCTAATACCAAGACCACTACCATGCGACCATCTCTCTTTTGTAGAGCCACCAATAGGGATGTCTTTCCCCATTTTTGCACAGGCGTAGGCCCAAAACATCGTTGCCTCACCATCACTACCACACTAAGGAGCGTTGACTCCATTTCTACCATCAGAGTGCCACTCATGAGTGGTGCCTCTCTCTTACAACCAAAGTATAAAAAGGAAGGGGTATTAGGCCATCCTACCACCTTGATTTCACTACCAAGGTAGATGGATTTCCCCACACCACTATCTATCAATGTGTCTACCTTAGTGTGTCTCATGATGACCCTTATGTGAAACAATTTTCTTCTACAATCAAATCCTTCGCCAATTTTACCTATCATACCAACCAATGAGACTTTAGATTCATCACCTGAATCTGATCCCAAGTTTGTGGGTTGTGTTGTTGTTGCAACTATTTGCCTCTCTTCTTTTCCTTGACCCACTTTGGTCTCTTCCCAGGATGAATTACCAACAATGGTCTTCATCATGCCCCTCTTTCTTGCAATGCTTGCAAGAGGGATTCTCTTCCTTCCTTGCCACTGAATTTTCCTTCTTGGCATGCCAGTTCCTCTTGTCCTCTTTCCTTGAAGACGATTCCCCTGATACATCAACACATGTTTGCCCTGCTTCAATGTATTTCGCTTGAACAGAAACCTCATCAAGATTAGTAGGTCCAAACATGAATACAATGTTTCGAATATGTGTAGGTAATCTTGGGTATGTAAAGCAATATCTAACATCAATGCCATTTTATGAAAGTCATCTGTGTATTCTTGCATTGTTTGTCCTTTTCTTAGTTTTAAATCTTGCCATTCAATTAAAGCTTTCTCTTTATATCCCAGAGGATATAATTGCTTCCTAAGTGCATAAATAAAACTTTGCCATGATGGAAATACACTACCCACTTGTTGCTTGCCATTTTACAACTTGCTTTTCCACCAGATGAGTGTTGTGCCTGCAAGTCTAAGGGATGCCAAATTGATCTGAGTTGCCTCATTCTTGATCTGTTGCACACTACAATAAACCTCCATCTTTCTGACCCAATTGTCAAGTCTCTCTGCATTAACTTCACCTCATACATGGGTAATTCGAATTTAACATCAAGTTTTAATAAAGGAATTTCATTCTTATGTTTATGGACATGTTTCTTTGCATTGGATTTAGAACTTGAACTTGAAGAAGATGGAGGTGAAAGAGGAATTTGAGGAGGATCCTCTCCTTCTTCACTTTTTCCTTTTGAATATTCACCAAGAATTGGTCTCTTTTGTTCCAAGTAATCCTCATACAAAACCTTCATCATCTCCGCATGGGGAAGAAAGTTTTTTGAAACTCTTTCTCATCCTGAGAAAGTCCCTCTTCCGATGCCATCTTGTTTCTTTGATAAGTTCTCTTTCTCAATACAATCAATGGATTCTCTTCAATAAGATCGTCTTCACCACAATGTAGCTTTTTCTTGGTTAACATTCAAAACTCAAATCCAAACGTCAATTAGCTCCAATACCATTTGATCCAAAAAGATCTTTTAAATAACAATGGTTGAGTTATTAAGCATTTGTTAATTAACCAATTAGGAAGTTGAATGAAAGAGGAAGAATTATAGAAGAAACATCACAGCCATATACACATATATAGATCTGAAATAAATCATAAACAACAGAAAAGCATAACACCAATGTGATAACGAAGTTCGACAATCTCGCATACGTCTCTGTGCCTTTGTCTCAGTGGGTGGGGCTTTTCTTATTTGTGTTCAAAGCTTTAAAATGGCATCATAACAGTGCCAAAAAGGTTACAAATGGATCTAGTCTTGTTCTACCATATTTCTGGAACCCAACAAAAGAAACGACACTGAAATCAAATGTTTGGAGCTCCCAGAAATGGCCCGCAAAGGTGCGCTCCTCAATAGATTCCCTGCATACAAATGGCTTTGCCTTGGAAAATATTCAACATAAACTTGCTCTAAATCCACCCATGGCTTCAAGAAGCCCTGGATTATATAGATTTGAAGTTGGTAACCATATCCCAACTTCCCCCCAAGATATGGTCTCAAAAAGGGCCCAATATCCCCCCAAAACGGACAAAAATCTCCAAAATTGCTGCAAAAATCAATGAAAAATCACTATTATATAGTGAAAAACCCATTTTTGCCAAAATATTGGGATAATCCCCTCTGGCCTGGGTGCGCCCCCTTTGCATGGTCATATGGAATCATATGGCCAAGCGCTAGCCCCTTAGGGGTCGCGCACTGGCCCCTTCTCCGCAAACACCTGGTCCTTTGGCTTAAATCAATGTAACCATAGCCCAAACGGTGCGCCAAGTATCTAAGTAGAGACACCTGGTCACATGGTTCATGTAAAGGAACCGAGGGCTAATAAACAAAAATATGTGCTAAGGTGTTAACTATAAGACACATGGCATGGTCCTATGCATAAGTGTCGGAGGCTACATCATAAATCCGCGCCCAATCAAGAGTCGATCATATGAAAACATGATCGCATGGATGTTTTTCATCGAGGGCTGGGGCTAGGCCCTAGCCCTCCCCCCCGTATGAACCTACCAAAAATAAACTTTAAATACATGTGGTGAGCAATACAATTAAGAACCAAACTAATGGCAGGCTCGCTAGCCTGGCCTTGCCAAGCCGTTAACCCGGTGGGAGTTCGCGCGTTCAAAACTTGTAGAGTCCAAAACCATTTTGCAAAGACCAATGAACCAATCCATGGGTGCCACGTGGAAGCCCATGTCTGGGCCACGTGGCACCACGCCATTTGTTGAAAACATGCCACATGTCAAACGATGAATAGTCCACCTATCTGTTGAGTGTATTCCACCTGTCTGCCCTATCAACACCATACAGACGTGCCACATCATCAGTACGGATGTGACACGTGTCACCGTTGTAGTGGTGACACATGTCACTCCATGGTTGGTCCATGTATATTTTCCATGTCATCTGTATGGTCACCTACCATGTGTCACCTCCAAGTGTTGCCACATCAACTCCACTTGTACCCTTCCACATCAGTTTTACGGTCATACAGCCTATACATTCAGCTGCCACGTGGGACTGCACGGACTATACAATGATCATTTTTTTTGCCTATTTGGAAAATTGAATAGATTGCGATATCTGGAGCATATGACGTCCGTTTGAGCCGGTTCAAGTTTCATTGGGTTCGTATCGACAAGGCCTACACACACGTTTGTTTTGAAGCCATTCTGAGAACTTTGTTTTTTAGGCCTTTATGAGCCCCATCAAGCTCCTGGATCCAATTTTGGATCATCCTACTACCCTGATTGCACCGCCAAGGGTGATGCCTTTCCCCACTCCACCATCAGGTTTGAGACATTGTGTGTGTGTGTGTATCCACTGGTGTGCCACTCATGAGTGGAGCTTCTCTCTTACAACCAAATTAAAAAGAGGAATGGGTGCTAGGCCATCCTACCACCATGATTTCACCGCCAAGGGTGATGGATTTCCCCACTCTATGTGTGTGTGTGTGTGTGTAGCCACTAGCGTGCCACTCATGAGTGGCACCTCTCTCTTACAACCAAATTATAACAATGAATGGGTGTTATGCCATCCTACCAGCCTCATTGCACCGCCAAGGGCGATGGATTTCCCCACTCCATGCCTGTGTGTGTGTTTGTGTGTGTGTGTGCATGTGTAGCACATGTATTTATGTACATATACATATGTAAACACACACACACACAACCTTGGTATATGGGGTATGAGGTGATTTTATGGTGAATATGGTTGAGTAGCACCATAATCTATTGTTAAACCAAAGATTTGTTAACCAAAATTTTGATATATGGTATGGTGACAACCAAAATTTATTCAATTATAGTTCCTTAGCATTTTACTAAGTGGGCCACCAGGAAGGGCATCCACCTTCCTTTGCCAACCAATAGGAGAGAATTAGCATATTGTCAATAATTACTATTGTAATCTTCCCTCACCAGTCCAGTTGAGCAGGGCATGCTGAATAATAGTTAGTATGTTAGTTTTTGGTCAGTGAGTCACTTTGTAAACAACCCTCGTAATTTCAATTGAGAAGGGCGTGGAAAAAATAAAGCAATGAATTATTTTGTAATTGCATGTGGCTATAGAGGAAAAAGTCGCCCTACATAGTATTGAGAGGGTTCTCCTCTCTTCTGAATAAATTGATGGTATTTTCTATATCTAATTGTTTTCATTCATGCCTTTTTATGTTTTCTGTCGTGTTCATCTTTTTGTTCTCCATTGCATATCAATTGGTATCAAATCCTGGATCCAAGCCAGCTTCTGCTCGGCCACAGAATTTAGAAGAGAGGCCATCCAACAATTTATTTTTTTCTCAGAGCCAAATGTCCTTCTCACGACTTTCAGTGCACCCTCCTTGAGGTTTCTAGCACGTTCATCTTTCACCATTCTCCACACTCCCTCTTTAGGATATTGGGTTCCTTCTCGGTGCGCTCAATAGATCAGTGATTCTTAGCGAAACATCCAGTGACAAATCAACATCCATGGTCAATAAAAATTATGTTGTCATGAAGAGATATGTCTACATAGGATTCTGCATCGAATTCCATGGCTCCAATTCAGGATTTAATGATGGCTCTCTAGGAGCCACTCCATTTGCAACAATGAAAAGCTCCAATACTTGTGTAGCTCGATACAAGCTTCTAATTAAGAAAAGTTTGTGGGCCAAATAAATGGAAAGAATGGTGACTCTTGGCTTCACAGTCTTTCCACATACTTTCTTACATATCCTGATATGACAGAAGACATGAAGCTTTAGATCGTTGGTCTACAACTCAATGGAATTGTGCACACATGGTGGGAGACTCAACTGGAAAATTATTCTTGGTTCATGGACAGAGGAAACCTGTTCGAGATACATACACCACACATGACGACGTGGGATGGATTATTCCAAGCTCTCCGAGAGAACTTATACCCATTGGGTGATTTCCATAACCTCCTCTCTAGATGGTTGCAACTCTAATAACTATCCAATCAATCCATCCAAATATACATATATGTATTTTGCAAATTGTGCATCCAGATGCACATTGGCGATTTAGAAGAGGTATTAGTTATAAAATTCAATTTTGGTTTATTAATGCATCTTCATCATGAAGTTGATTTGTTTGAGAGTTCTTCCTTAGACAAGGCCTTTCTTCGAGCCTTGGAAGTCGAGCATAAAGTGGCTCCTCGAATCCACTCACCCCAACCCAAATATGACCCTTCTACTACCATCCCTTCTCAGGTTACCCCTACCACCACCTCCACACCTCGAACAACACCCTGGTGTACCTTCCATAAGACCAACTCGCATGCTTCTGCCAATTGTCGGGCACTTCAAAACCTTCACCCGAACAAAACTCTTTTTTGCAAAGGTCGCTCGGTATTATTCCCCTAACCTCGCTAAAGCTGTTTCTCTCGAAAAACCTTCAAAAGTTGACCCATCTCTAATTCTAATGACCACCAATGAACAAAACACCTCTTTTGTGTCCCTGTCTATCGAAAATTGTGAAATTAAGCACAAATTGGATACTCTCATCCTAGACAGTGAAAGCTAAGAGAAACTCATCGCCTAGAACTTGGTCCAACACATGAAAATCCCAACTACTCTACATCTTAAACCATATCATCTCGGATGGAAACAAAAGGAATTCTTGCACCTCACTATCTCCTCGTGTTGTGCAGTGACCTACACTATTGGCCCTTTTCGGGATACTATGGTGCATGACATTTCTCCTTTAGATTGTGTTGACCTATTACTTGTACTCCGCTACCAATAGGGACATAACACTATTTATCATGCTAAATTCCATAAATACCACTTGCAACATGAGGGACACACCTATATACTCATCTCCTCTACTCCCCACTCCACACAACCTCTAATTGGACAACCGGTGATTAAGAAATTAATTCTGAACAAATATGTTTCCTTGTATTTGGTTCTCCCCATAAAACCAGGCCATCTGACCAACCTAGCACCTGAAGACATGGCTCCCCCAATCCCAAAAGTTGTCAATGCCTTCCCCCAACCCATTGGACTGCCCCTGTCTTTCTCTATTGGGCACACAATTGATCTCATTTCATCAGCCTCTTTTCCCATTGCCCCTTCATATTGCCTCGCTCCCCAAGAGGCTGATGTGATAGAATGCCAACCTGACCAACTTTTAAATTCAGGCCCTACTCCTATGAGGGATGAAGGTCAATAATCCTATGATTGGCTGATGGTTGGGTTTCCCTACAACCTACCATCATACCCACTACAATTAATGTCAAGTTTAATAGAGAGGGTGAATCGATATTTGTATTGTTTACATATTTTGTGCTAATTCTTCTTTATAGATTGCTACACCTAAAGAGGCCAACACACAAAAACATTGATTTTGAATAGAAAAGGGGAAATGTTAGATCAACAATGGTCAACTTCGGCGTAGACCACTTTGGCAGAAAATGGTTGAGAGTAAGTAAGATTACATGAAGGATGAAGTCCCGAAGTGGACATGAATCATCCGATCCGAGGAACACCTCGGATAAAATACCGACCATTGGATTGAGTAAAGTGGAGGGATAGTGTAAGCCACAAATGTTCCGAAGAGGACATGAGTTTTCCAATCTGAGAAATATTTCGGGAGTTATATTGATCGTACGATCTTGATACAGGAGCATCCCTCACGACAAGCAAAACCAACGTGAAGCAGAAGATAGCTAGAAGGCGTCCAGCGCAAGTTTTTTGAATTTTTAAATTTTCTCTTGAAGTTGACGCGCTGAATATAAATGAGATCATTTAATTTAGGCGCCTTGGTAAGAATGTAATCAGACCTCGAGCCATACTCTCTCTTCTGAGATAGACAGAGGCATTTATAGTAATTAATGCAGGTAGATAGGATTTTTCTAGATTAGACAGTTCTAGAAGGAAGGAGGGAGAACGGATATAGACACCCTCATTTCACATTGTAACATTAGCTAGAATAATTCAGAGAAGGGAAGAGTATAGTAGAGCAGCAGAGAACTGTAGAAGACACCCATGTACAGATCTTGAATTAATAGAAGAAGTTGATTCAGATTCATGGATGTAGTGTTATTCTCTATGTATGTGTGTTAAATGCTCTACTTATGAGAATTACTTCCTGTTATGTATTTTCTATTATGCTGTGTGTGTGATTTCATGTGCTGAGCTCAAAATCTGAGAGGGAGTGAAGTGAGTCACAATTGTTTCTCTTTCTGAGAAAGGATTCCTGCAAGGAGTGTAGTCGAGGTTATCCGCAAGGAGTGCATTGACAGAAGGCTCAGGAGTTAAACTCTTGTTCTCATTCATTCAGAAGAGAGGGGGGGTTGTTAAAGCCATGCAAGGAGTGCGCAGGCTGAAGAAGAAGTCTTAGTTGTAAATTTGAGCAAAGGAGATCGAAGACTGCTGCTGCAGGAGTGTGCAGAGTCGAAAGGATTCAACACTTGGGAAGTTGTTGAATGTTGAGCGCAAGGAATGCACACAAGTTCTTCTGAAAGAATCAGAGTGGAAAAGCTCAGGAGGTATAGCATCTTTGTGACATCATTAACGTAAAGCATAGGAGATTTTCGTGCCAAGAAGTTCTTAAGAGGGGAGGAGAGGAATCGATGGTCAGGATTCGTAGAGGAGATTGACGAAATCCCGTCAGCCGTCAGATCTCGAGAAGTTGCACCTGAGTTAAGCCCTAGTGTGCAAAGGAAGAGTCCCAGGTAAGTCATCGGGATATCAGAGTCATCGGGGTTTTGTTAAGGTAGAGAATCGAGACCTTGTGGTTCTTGAAATCCCGAGAGAGAATCTCAGTCGCTGATCTTGGCAGGACATGTGTCAAGGAACCAGGGAGTCATCGGGGTTTAGCTCATCAGAGAATCGGGGTTTCCAAGGACATAGAACTCTCACATGTTGGAATCGCGATCCACGATTTCCCGACGGGAGTTTTGAACCGTCCATCGGTGAGGACGCATGGCCGGAGATCCTGACGAGTCGACGTTTGGAGCATCAGAGTTTCCAGAGGCATAGAACTCTCGCATCTAGGAATCGTGATATGCGATTTCCCGATAGGATCAGAGCCGTCCAAACAGCAGGGACACGTGGTGAGAGATCCCAGAGAGTCAGAGTTTGGGATATCGGGGTTTCCGGAGTCATGAAACTCTTTCACAATGAAATCGTGATCCACGATTTCCCAACACAGTCGGAGCTGTTCGATTTGAGGGACGCGTGTCCGAGGATCTAAAGGAGTCGGGGTTCATCATTTCAGGGTTTCCGCATACAAAGGAATTGTTGCATCAAAAATCACGATTTCGTGATACCCGATAGAGTGACGAGGGAGATAGTGACATGGAGGAGAGAGCTCACACGTGCATCGGGGATCGGCATATCGAGATTCCTAGTGTCGTGAGAATCGTTGCAGGAGGAGTCGTGAAACTTCGAATCACGACAACCACGCAGTCATAGTGTTTGAGTGGAGAACATGTGTCAACTTATCGGAGTTCGGGTATTTGGAAGTCTCGTGCACACGACAACGGGAATCGCGATATCCCGATACGCGATTTCCCGACGGATACAAGGATAGAGTGGGGACCACTAGGGTCAGAAAGGTGAATAGGTGTCGCATCCACACTGGAGTATCGGTATATCGAGAATCGAGGATTTGGAAGGTGAGTTGTCTACAACAACGCGAGTGCCAATTTCCCAATGGGGAATTTCCCGATAAGAGAAAGGAAAGCATTGGCATTGAACCACATCGGGTTTCGAAGATTTGAAAGACCTAGATCCGTGTCTGTAGGACTCGTGATTCCGCGAGGTCCAATTTCCCGATTTCGGATAGGTAGATCAAAAGGGAAAATTTCTGTGGGTGTAGGAAAGTCCCAATAAGGGATTCAAAGAGCATTTCATCTCTTCGGGCTGAAGGAGAAGAAGGTCTTGTGGGAGCAGACGTGCTGGGTGGCGCGTTTGCATCAAGTGGTATCAGAGCATAGAAAAGTTCTTTGCTTTCTATAGCAGGGAAAAAGGGAGAATTCACCATGCCGCCAAGAAGAAGAGGTAGAAAATCACCTGATCCAGAAGAAGAAAGGGAATTGTCCAGAGAAAGAGAAATGTCCAGAGAAAGAGGTAGGCAAGTACAGAATCCAGACGTGGAGAGAGAAATGCATAATCTTCGTGCTAGAATGGAGGACATGGAGACATCACAGAGGCGCAAAGTTGATACAGGAGATATCAGTGAATCTAAGGATGAAGGTGATGTTGGACATAGAGAAGAGGAAATCCCAGTGGAAGATGCAGCCAATGAGCATTTAATTAAGGCTATCACTCGGATGAGTTTGAAAACAAAGATGTACATTCCATCTTATGAAGGGAGTCTGGATGCAGAAGAGCTGCTAGACTGGATTAGAGCTCTTGATACTTATTTCGATTATGAGGATATCGAAGATGATAAAAAGGTCCAACATGCCGTCACAAGATTAAAAGGACATGCAACCTTGTGGTGGGATGAACTGCAAGCTGACAGGTGTTGCCAAGGCAAGCAGAAGATTAAGAGATGGGACAGGATGATTGCAAAGATGAAGGCAAAATTCATTCCCAGGGACTATCAAATTTCTCTGTTCAGGAGGATGCAAAACCTGAGACAGAAGCTGATGATAGTGAAGGAGTATACTGAGGAGTTTTATAGGTTGAATATCAGAGCAGGTCATCGCGAAAGAAATGACGAAAGGGTGGCTAGGTATATGAATGGCCTGAGGTATGAAATTCAGGATGAACTAAATTTGGCGACCATCCGAACTGTGGAGGATGCTTACCAATTGGCTCTGAAAGCTGAGGAGAAGCTGAACCGTAAACAAAGTCAGAGGGGTAGGGGTAGGAGTCATCCCAAAGGAAAATCAGTTGCCCAAGATAAATACCAGAAGCCCAAGGATTAATGGAAGAAACCTTAGGGAAAGGTTGAACGAGGTGGAACCTTGCAGAGAAGGCTGTATGTTGAGCAGCGAGGACAACAAATCGAACAAAGAGGAGGATATG
>JZKD02S0550459.1:0-12980 GCA_000966675.3 Picea glauca
AGAAACATGTGTATGGTGCATCGACAATAACTATTGAACCAATTCATTGTCATTAGGAAGTGGGCATCAAATGACATGTAGAAGTTGAATTGATTGTTCAAGTGGCATGTAAAGACGAGGAACGATTGTAACTATCTCTTAGAGATGGGCCATAAGAATATGAATTGCTAGATATTGAGAGAGGGAGGTAGAAGTTTGAAGATTACAATTGAGAAAGATGCAATTATAGGTGATTTGAGTGTTGAGATGGTATGTGACATGGGACATTTTCAAATTTAAATGTGTTCTTTATAAGTCTTTCATTTGGAATCCTCATGGAATTTATTAGTTGCAATCGTAAAGTATTATACTTGATATATGACAATACAATGTAGCATAGGTCATTCTAAAGTATAATATTTTTCTAATTTAGATAAATAAATGTTGTAACCCCACAAGTAAATCTTATAATTTTTTAATTCTAATAAATGTTAGAATTTTTACTTTTAGTAATATGGGCATAAGTTGAGAACATGGCTATGGTATATACTAAGTTATGTGATGTAACATACTCACAAAATAAAGTGGATTGACACACTTCTTAAATGTCATAATACCACAAGTAAATATTATGGAAACACATAAATATAATTATATTTGAAAATATGTTTCCTAGCCTTGACAGAGTGTGTACTTGCATCCTACAGGCCTTGGGAGAATACAAACTTCTCCAAAAGTTAAAGAACTTAAGAATTGATAGACCTCCTTGTTTGTATTGGGATTATGCAGTAGGGTTCTTTGATGGAGCCTCACAGGACATGGGCAAAAAATGCGGGGTAGGGTTTGTTTTAAAATGTTCAGCCTTAGGGACCTTCAATATGAAAATGAACTATGGGTATGGGACAAATACAAAAGGAGAACTGTTAGCTTTATTGTGCATCTTGTATTTTTCAAATGTATCGAAGGTTACAAGATTAATGCTGGAAGGTGATTCAAAGATCATTATTGACTCGTTCAATAATGATAATAATTTATAGGTACTCACTTTGCAACCATGGATGGAAAAAATTAGAAGACTGTGTGGAAGTTTTATTCAAATAAAAGCACATCACATTTACATAACATATAACAAGGCTGTAGATTAGATGTCCAAGGAAGCACTACAACTGGATGAGGAAGGTGTTTTTTTTACAAAAATCACAGATAGTCTTCCAGGGAACTATGAAAAAGTGTCTACAAGATAAAGAATACCGGTACAAAGGAAAATGACAGGCTGGATATTCACTGTAATAGACTGGTTAATGTTTCTTTTGTGTTTTGATAATTTTGTAAACAAGGTACTAACAGTAAGGTAATTGTTGCTGTATTTGGTTTTAGAAATTTTTTGGTGAAGGTTAAATGATGGGAACAATCATGAAATGAAGACAGGATAATTTAAGTTTTAATGTCCTCTATGCTCACAGATTTATTATATTAACTAATATAAGATATTTTTCTTTTTGAAAAAAAAATATATATTATAAATTTTTACTTCTAATGATATGGGCCTAAGTTGAACAGGGCAATGTCGTGGGCACGCCAATGGCTTGGACATAGGGCTGGGCCCCCGCGACCAAGTCACAATCCACTAGACTGTGACTTGGCTACGAGGGCCTAGCCCTGTGGCCAAGCAGTTGGCGTGCCCATGACATTGCCCTGTTTGGCCGCCTAATTAAATAAATTAAATTTCTCAGAAAATAAAAAACTAAAACTGAAAGTAAAACTAAAACTAAAATTGAAATACAACTAAAAATAAAACTAAAATTAAAATTAAAAACTAAAACTAAAACTAAAATACAAATTAAAATTTAAAATTAAAAACTAAAACTAAAACTTGGAGAAATACCTAAAACTCACCGACCGCTCGCCGACACGACCTTTGCGCCACCCCTACTTCCACCAACATGACCTTTGTGCCAACATGACCTCTGCACCCAAACACTCACATACCTCTGAGCCTAAACGCTCACATACCTCTGCACCCAAACACTCACAGACCTCTGCGCCCAAATACTCACAGACCTCACAAACGCTCATGACCTCTGTGCCCATACCTCACAAACGCTCACAGACCGCCCAAACACTCACAGACCTCACAAACACTCACATACCTCACAAACGCTCACAGAATCACAAATGCTAACAGACACACACAGATGCACACAAATGCCAACAAAGTTAGAAAAACATTCCAATATTGACGTGTGGTTGATATATAAACTTTCTTTCGGTCGAACAATCTTTCGGCTGAAAAATTGTTTCGGCCAGAATATCTTTCGGCCAAAAACAAATTGCTGGATGGAAACAATCCAYTCGACTAAATTTTTACACGCAAATTGAGGGTGCTGTCACTGTACCGTTCGATTTGACGTTCCACATTTCATCCGAAAACTAGTTYGGTCGAAAAATATCTTTCAGGCGAAAAATAATATTAGTTCGGCTGAAAACATGTTTTTCAGAATTTTGGAGATCTGATTGTCATGAAAGTGTTACCCACTTMCGTGATTTCACCCACCTACCTTCTCTCTTTTTTCTATCATCAATGATCCTTTGGTGACCTTCCACACCTTATCTGTAAATATGGATATACAACCTTCACTTGCCAACTGCCCYGATGAAATTAGATTTTTCCTTAGATCTGTAACATGTCTTACCTCTTTCAACAAACATTGGTTTTCATTCATTTTMTTTATTTTTACCTTTTCCATTCTAACAATTTTKCATGGTGCATCATCACCCAAATGAACTTGTCCAAAATCACCTTGAACATAATCTAGAAAATGTTTCCTATGGGGTGTGACATGAAATGAAGCCCCTGAATCTACTACCCAAGACTTAGAAATATTATCTACATAAATAATCAAATTATATTGTAACACACAACCTATTACATTTTCTTCCTGATGTTTCTCCTATTTTCCATCTCTTTGTTTCTTTGGAGCTCTGCAGTCTTTCTTCAAATGTCCTTTCTTTCCATAATTCCATCACTCTATCTTTCCAAGTCTAGATTTGGATCTTCTATTCCTAGATTTCCTGCGGTTCCCTGATCCCTTTCCTCTATCATTTTGTCTTCCCATGTTCTCCATGTTTGATGCATTACCTGATGTCTCATTTGTGCTTTTCTATCACATTTCCTCACTAAGGATAACACCAAAAACATCATCAAATTTTAGAGTGTTTTAACTAGAGTCAAAGTTACTTACAACCATGAACAATCCATTTCATCTTTCTAGAAATGAGCACAATATTAGAAGAGCCCTGACCTCATCATCAAGGTACACTTTTATAGAACTTAGTTGATTAGTAACCGTATTCAATTCATTTAAATGATCTACAACAGACCCACCTTATGACATCTTCATATTAAATAATCTCTTCATTAGAAATACCTTATTGGACATCGAGGGTTTTTCATACAGCTCAACCAATACATACATCAACTCCTTCGTTGTATTTTCTTTCAAAATATTTAAAGACACCGATGCTGCTAGGATCATTCGTATCGTTCCTAGTGCCTTTCTATTAAGAACCTCCCATTCCTCGTCCTTCATGGCCATCAAATTATTTTCTATTCCACCTAATGGTAGGAATAGATCCTTTTGATATAAATAATCTTCCATGTACATCTTCCATAATTGGTAGTTTTGGCCATTAAATTTCTCGACCCTAAACTTTCCATCTTCCACCATTGCTCCCACTTGAACCAGAAACCCTCTTTTCCTGCGAATTACCTTTCGATCTGATACCAATTGTTGGAAAAACAAGATTGTGGAGAAATAAAAAAATAAAAAATGTGGAAATAAAACACAAAAGATACACAATACAATAGAGACATAGATATACATGGTTCACCCAGTGTGGGCTACCCCCACCAAAGAAATTACTAGGTCCTTCCTTTATTATTATCCAACAAATGAATGGATACGACCTACAACACACCCGCTGTAAATTCCTTTTCTTTCTCTCACAATCTCCTCACTCATAATACAATATTCACAATGACACATAGCCACAATACATTTCCCTCATAAAAGAGGGTTTCCTTCTAGGGAAAAAAACTCTAACATAACTTCTACCATCATATCTATGAAATTATAATGAACGGTCCATATTTACTATGAAATTACAATATACATTTACAAGGAAAATTTTCCTTCGGGGGCTTCACCCTTGAACCCTCGCCTGGGGCCCGCTTGCCCCCGAACCCCCCATTCGGGGAGATGCCCCCCCCAGACCTCGCAGGAGGGGAAATCGCCCTTTGCACTCCCCCGTGTGGAGGAGTGTACATTCTTTCAGGGTGTAAAGTCTTCATGGGGTATAAACATGGCTGAAAACAAAGACCTCTGAATCAATAAGATAACCAGGTTCCACAACCAACATCGAGATAGATGAAAATAAATATAATGATCAAATCCAAATCATACCTCACCATTTAGGGAGGATCTTGGTCCCAAAAATATTTACTTAATGAGGTGAGGAAAATTTTCCTCTACCTTATCCCTAGAGTACCACTTTTATTTTCTTGTAAGTTGTTCTTTCAACCCAATCCGCCAAAGGTCACGTTGCCCCTGTCTTGTAGTTTTGGACTACTTATGCAAAACTATTTCCTCTACCAAATCTTCCTGATAATTTGGTGCTAAGTCCTCTATGAAAGGTAGGACCTACTCGTCTTCCTGATCCAAAATGGAAGACTCATATAGTTTGAGATTCTCCACATTCACTATTGAGTAAATGCGCACGTATGGGAGTAGACTTAGTCTGTAGGCATTATCTCCCACCTTTTCCAATACCTCAAAAGGACTATATCATAGAGCCTTGATATTCTTACCAGGGATTTGTAGCCTTTCCTTATTCATCTATAACCATACTCTATATACCACTCTAAATGTTCTCTTTGTTCTGTGTTGGTCATGTCTAGCCTTGTACTCTTCCCGTGACTTCTTCAATGTCTCTTGTACTTGCAAATGGATTTGTCTAATATTCTCAACAATTTTTTCTGATTTTAATGCATCTCGTGTAAGGTCCTCTCTCACTCCTCCTTGCTTTCCATATACAACATCTAAGGGTGAAGGTGTAAAATACCCAAAGAAAGTTTCAAAAGGTGACTTACCAATAGAAGTGTGGACTACTCTATTATAAGAGTGTTGTATATAGATCACATTTTCATCCCAGGTCCTTGAGTGCTTCTGATTGTAACTCCTCAAAAGGTGCACCAAAGTCATGTTGACTACTTCTATTTGACCATTTGTATGTGGATGGAATGGTGTAGACCTATTCAACTTAGTTTCCATATTCTCCCATAATGTAGTCCAAAGTGAACTGAGAAACCTGGTATCCCTATCTAAGATGATGCTCCTTGGTATCCCAAAGTGCACCCATAACTATTCAAAGAACAAGTTTGATGCTTCTTTTCCATTGATGTTCATTTTACAAGGCATGATAATGCACATTTTTCTGAACTTATCAACTACCACAAATAAATAGTCACGTCCTTTATTTTTGGTTGGTAAACCTCCCACAAAATCCATGGAAATGATTTCCCAAGGTCGAGTGGGTACATGTATGGGATGGTACTTAGACCATGCTTCCTATTACTGGGCTTGTTGGTACAAAAAAGTATACGTTCTCTAATATACTATGCTACATATTCTTGCATTCTAGGATAATACACATACCTTTGTAGATTGGCAAATATCTTCCAAACACCAAAATATTTTACAACCTTGGAGGTGTCAGTCTCTCTAATAAGATGCATTCATTCACCTTTATTGATATACAACTTATCAAGATTGTAGAGTAAACCATTCTAGAAATGATAGTAAACCTTACTGTCACCTTATTCTATATGAATTTGGTCTTGTAGCTGTTGAAACACCTCCTTGAAGTCCTCGTCTTATGTGTATGCCTGTTTGTATGCATCATGGGTAAAAGGATCCATGTGCATCAGAGTTTCCAAAGCTGTAATATTGGATGTGGGTGGTCATGAAAGCATGTCTACCAACGTATTTGTGCTACCCTTCTTATACTTGATGATTAGATGAAAATGTTGTAAGAAACCCATCCACTTGTAATGGTTGGTTTGCTATAGCTTACTCTGGGCCTACAAATACTATAGTGGTTGGTGATTTGTGTGGATGATGGTCTCCTTTCCCATCAGATAATGCTTCCACTTTTGACAACTTGTACCAAGGCATAAATCTCCTTGTCGTAGGTAGGGTAGTTAAGAACCGCCCCATGAAATACTTCAGAATGATAACACACCAGGCTTCCTCCCTGCATTAAAACTTCTCCCATGGCATACTCACTTGTATCTATCTCCACTTCAAAGGGATTATGGAAGTTTGGTAGCATGAACACTGGTGCTTGACTGATATTTATTTTCAGCTCATCAAAGTTCTTATGCTAATTCTTCCTCCATTGGAAACTCTGACCACTGGCTATTATGACGTGGAGTGGTGCAGCTAACGCTGGAAATTCTGCAAGTATTTTGATGCCCCAACAAAACTCCTAACTTCAGTGACATTTGTAGGAATTAGCCATTTCATGATGGCCTCCATATCTGTGTGATCTATATTGAGATCTCTTCCACCGATCACATACCCTAGATACACCAAATACTACTGAGCAAACTCACATTTCTTGAGGTTGGTCAATAGTTGGTGATTCTTCAGAGTCTCTAACACTTGCATAATATGTGATATGTGATCCTCCCAGGTAGCACTATAAACAAATATATCATCCAAATATAAAATAACAAACGAATCTAGATAAGGGCACAAAACATCATTCATTAGTCTCATAAATGTAGCCGATGCATTGCATAAACTGAATGACATAACAAACCACTCCTACAAACCTTGCCTTGTCTTGAAGGTAGTGTTCTAGGTATATTCTTCTTTGACTCATACCTGGTCATATCCCGATTTCAAATCCAACTTCATGAAGTACTTGGACTTTTACAGTTGTTCCAATAGATCATTGATCCTTGGTGGATGGTACCAATTATTTAGTGTAATATTGTTCAATTCCATGTAATTGATACACATTCTCCAAGTCCCATCCTTCTTGGGTACAATTGTGATGGGTGATATACAAGGTGAGGTACTTGGTCGAATCACACCTTTCTCCAACAACTTCTTCTCCACTTCATTCACTTCTAGAACATACTATCCATACATCCCAATATTTGGCAATGGGGAGTCTGGTAATAACTGTATTTCACGCTCCACATGCCTCTTGGGTGGTATCCATTAAGGCTCCTTGAAGAATCCTATGCATTCCCGTAGAAAATCCTCCAACCGATGTTTCTGCCCTTTAGTACACCCCTCAAAGGATGCCTTCACTCTCATTGACTCATCATTAGACTGATTTTCTCTTAAGAAAATAAACAACATATTTCTTACTAGAACTAATCAAATTCTTGGCTTGGTTGGCACTTACCAATGAGATCTTTGACTTTCCTTTATGCACATTGATGATGCATGGCTTCCAATCCTTGATAAATTGATACTAGTTGGATATCTACATGAATATTTCATCCCTCATATACATGTAAGGGCTTCCAAACACTACTCCACATACATCAAGGGGTACTAAGTCCAACTCAACTTTATAAATAAAATCAACACTTCTAGCAAATTTAATATTACACTATTTCATTACCTTTATCTCAACATTCTTGTTTACCCAACCCAATGAATAGGGGCTAGGATGATCGTGAACCTCCAATACAAGCTTGTTGACTAGATCAATTTCTATGAGATTATTTTGTGAACCAAAGTCGAACAAAGCATCTATCATGGTCTTCTTGACTTGAATCTTGATGTGGAAGATCTTGGTCATCTCCTTCTCTTCCTGGTGATGAAAGCTACTTAGATTCACCTCCTTCTGCATATATGTGTGGACAATATTTTCATCCACATATGAGCTACTTTCAACATGATTTCTGGAATATATGGATAAAATGTTCTTTTTATTTCTATACTTGCGGTTCTTCAGGTTCAACTCTAGATGTAGTTTCCAACATTTTTCCTAGGTGTGGCCATCAATGTTCCAATGATTGCAATGATTGCTGGGATCTTTGAACTTATGTGTAATGAATTTCGTCTTCTTATCTTTTCCCCCTTTCCACTTCTTCTTCCCCTCCCTGGAATCTTTCTGGTTCTCTTTCTTCATTGAACCACTTGGCTACCCCTTCTTTTGGCCTATGTTTTCCAGGTACTGTGCCTGTGTACATACCTCATCCATTGTCCTTAGTTCGAAGAACATCACCTTATTTCATAGATGATTGTGTAAAACCATAGATACTTAAGGAGTACATTTGGGTTCTTGGGAGATATACCCAACATGATGGCCATATTTCTAAACTCAATGGTGCACTCCTGTACACTTTTCTCCTGCCTTTTCCTAAAGTAGTGCCACCGAATCCATTGGTCCTCTACATACCTGATAAGGTAGAATTGAGAATTAATGAGGGTTTTGAAGTCCTCATGCCTAGTTACTAGTGGATCAAATGTTTTTGTCTAGATTTTCCACTAGGTTAAAACATGGCCCTCTAATTTCAATCTGGCAAATGAAATCTTCTGTCCTTCATCTATATGGTGAATGCTAAAATAAACTTCTAGTTGTTGCAACCAATGATTCAATTTTAATGCATTGATATCACCTTGGTATAACTTTATTTCCACTTTCACTTCCATTTTGAATAGGAACAATGAAAGTTTAATGGAAATTGAACTTGAATGCTCTTTCTTGGATTTTTTCTGTGAATCCTTTCCCAATTCTTCCCGATCTCTCTATTTCCCCTCTGATCTGATCTCTACATTAGAACCTCCATTGTCTCCAAAAAATCCAAGCTTACTTACTAGAGCCACCATGAGGAGGTTCATATTGTGATTGATGTCTAAAAATTGCGCTTCCAGCTACTCAAATATTTCTTCTGCTGGATCTAGAGGGTTATTGTGAACAAACTCATTTACCATGGATAGGGCTTCTGCAAGTTCTCTTTAAGCCAATTCTTGGATCCTGCAACTTCCCAAAAATACCCAAAAGAAAAATACGCTTTGATACCAATATGATCTGTAAGATACTATGGATATTCCACTGGAACAATTCGTCACAACAAATCTAATAAAATATTGAAATCTTTACTATTAATGCTATTTTTCCTTTAGATCTCTAGAATATTTAGTTACTGATTTTTTGTTTATGCATGAAATAGATAAAACATGGAAAATATATAACAATAAAATACAATCACACCATCCAAAAATAAACACAAGATATGACCCGGGAAACCCAATATGGGAGAAAACCCAGCAAGAAGGTGAGGTTGTTCTTCTCTCTTTTCTTTGGTATAGAAATGATGAAAGTACAAAGAAAGAGGCACTCTCTGAGGAGTTTCCTTTGAATTATGGCATATATGGCTGCTACAAAATCTCTCCTCTTATGTTATTGTCACCTAATACCACTCTCATATGTTCTCCTAAGCTATGGAATGATACACAATGCAAAAGAATGGAACCCCTTCTCCTCTTAGTGGCCCGATATTTAACATATCTCGATATCCATATAGGGGTAGGATTTCTTTGAATTATTCAACCCTCAATTGTGATATGGTTTTGAACCTACAAAATCTTCTTGAAATTTCATACGTGGCTAGCCCCATATGCATCAATAATGGGGGCTGATGTGGCATCCTATTGTACCATGGTGGTCAACACAATAGGTCAACTTGCAGGAGGCATAACTTTTGGGTATGAGCTCCAATTGACGAACGATATGAACTGTTGGAAAGATCTCATAGTGTAGAAAAATTTCAATGGGTAGGTACAATATCTAGACACTAGAACCCAAAAACATATCGTTTAATTCCTCAAAATGGCTCCGAAAGGTTTTAGACCCTAATTTTCTAAGCTAGGACCTGTCACTAAAATGGTTCTGTAGGATGAATCCTCTAATTGTTTCCACTCTAAAATCATTGAGATAGATAAAAAAAAATATAACGATATAATCCAGATCAAGAAGATGAAATTTTGAATTGACATTTAATAGAATGGAATATATAATCATTTGTAAATAAATATTGGCACTCCAAAATTTTATTCTACATTTGCATAACAAAAACTACATCCATAGTGAATATGTATATAACCATATATATTAAAATTTAAAACATCATAATATTTTTTCATAGAGTCCACTACTCTAAATATTTGTGGCATTCCCATAGCATACTACATACATAAAAAATGGGGGCATAGGGACCACCAAATTACTCATCTCTCCTACCCCCCTTGAATCACGAGCTAAGGGAACCATGTCCCCCCTAGAGAGATCATGGATAATATGGCGTGCCATATATTCTCTCGTAGGATTATACACTAATTAGGTGGTTCCCTCATAAAATATACTACATAAGCATCATCTAACTCATGCCACCCTCACTTAGATACCCCATTCAATAGCCAATATTCTCTTCGTAGGACAATACACTAATCGGGTGGGCCCCTATACACTCTACTATAGAAGGATCATATAAGTCATTCCACCCTCACTTAGATAACCTAGTCAAGAATTGGTCCAAACTCCATCTCATCTCCTCCAAGAGATGGTTGCTATCCATTCTCTTCCTAGGCCTTAATGGCCTAGCTTCAACAAGATCTACTCATGCACGATGGGTGGCCTATCATGTCGACCTCATCGGTTCTATATCTCCACATACATATAGTATATGATTAGTAACACATATTAAAATATTATACTCTATGTAATTAAAATCAAATCAAGTCATACATACATGTTCAAAAAAATATGGTATTCCCACACAGGACAAATACCTTCAGTAATCTCTCACACAATTAGGTCAAATATCATAACACTAGTGTTTTTATGTGGTTAAAACCCTCTAAGAGGAAAGTAGTCCATGCCCCCAACCAACATGGTCACTTGAGGCAATATATTAATGCAAAAGAAAAATATTTTACAAGAGAATTTGTCACAATCAATCATTAACAAATGACCTCTATGATCTTTGAATAGAGATCATGGAACAATCATGCATTAAGCCACATATCAATATAGCCATTAAGATTGAGGAGAATATGAACCATTGGATAACTCTATGACTAGAACATATCATGACCATTGGATTATATTACTACAAATGCATACTAAAGAAACACACTTTTACCTAAAGACACATTAGACCAAGTTGATATTAACTAATTCCTAAGTGACTAAATATCCTAACATCTTCACTTAAACACAACTTTGGATAGGATTAAAGGAATTAAAAATGTGACACAATAGGATAAGGTGAAGAGATCAGAAGTGTCCTCAGACACACATTTTATTAAAGAAGGAAAATAATTTACACAATTAATGTAAGAACTTACAATCTCCAACATTACTCTCGCATGAGAAAATGAGAGATTTAATAAGCTCATAAAACTAATTCTAAGATTATTTTTATTTTGGAAATATTATCACATAATCATGTGAGTATGACAAGTGTCCATGTACATTAAATAAATATTCTAACAATTTCCTATTTTGTTGCTTCTAAGAAGCAACTCTTTTCTAGACTCATTATCTAATATAACTAAATATATTCTAGAAAATCCTAAGTATAATAAAATAATATTATACTAAGTACTTTAGGATCATAATATCTAACATTCCCCCCTTTGATCCAAAATTACATTGGAACAAATACCAAGTTCTGCTCTAAACTTAGTAAACTTGATCCTGCCAAGTGGTTTCATGAAAATATCCGATATCTAATATTCATAAGGATAGTATACCTATTTGATGATTCCCTTTGCAATGAGTGTCCTAGTGTAATGATAATTTCTGTCAACATTCTTTGTTTTGTTATGGAAAACGATATTTTTATCAAGTTTAATGGCCAAATGACTATCAATTAAGAATGAAGTAGCTTCTTTTTGAGAAATTCCCAAATCCTATAAAACTTTGCRTRACAAAAATATTTCACATGTTGCTTCCCATGCTGATATATATTCTTCTTCTGTGGAAGAATTTGCTACAATAGTTTACTTCTTCCAACTCCAATAAATTGTCACTGATCCCATATTYATCAAGTAACCTGATGTTGATGCACTATCATCAACACTTCCAACAAAATTTGCATTTGAATACCCAACAAGTACAATTTTTTTATTCTTCTTGTATAAAAGACCATAATATTTTGTACCTTGAATGTATCTAAGAACACTTTTTGATGCATTCCAATGGATTTCCCTTGGTTCCTGCATAAATCTTGAGAGAATACTAATTTCATATGATAAATATATATGATTGGTTCTCAAATAAATCAAGCCACCAATCAACTGCCTGTAACTAGTGTTGTTTACCAATTCCCCTCCTTCAAGTTTTGAAAGTTTTAAATTTTTCTCCATTCGGGGAGAACACATTTTCAATCGATCATGCCAAATATTTTCAATAGTTCAGATGCATACTTTCATTGACTTATGAAAATGTTTTTTTAATGTTGAAATACTTCAACTCCAAGATAGTAGTGAAGTAATCCCAAATCTGTCAGCTTGAATCCAACCTATAATTCTTTCTTTACCTGAATAATATTTGTTATCACTGAAATTTCGTCCGCACAGGGCGACAAGAACTCCGCATCAGCATAGAAAAACAATCATTCATGGCACAAGGATTAATTCCACAGCACAGCAAAAGGGTCAAAACTATACAAAATGGCCAAAAAATTACAAGGCGCTTTGCACCCACTAGGCGCGCGCGCGTGCACGCACAACATCTTCGTACCTGGTGCGCATATGCGCGGCTGTGGGGTGAAAAAACCACGCGCCTGCCAAATGACGCATTTATGAAGCTGGTCGGCCTCCCAACCACTAATGGATCAGCTCCCAAGTCGATTTGACACCAAATCCGAGCTCAATCTGCGTGGGGAGGCTGGTCAAAGACCTAATTGT
>JZKD02S0550470.1:0-16445 GCA_000966675.3 Picea glauca
AGGGAATGAAAATTGATATAGTTAATTATGTGGCGAGATGTATTGAATATCAACAAGTGAAGGATGAACATAGGAATCTAGCGAGATCATTACAGCCACATGCGATTCCTTAGTCAAAATGGGAATTCATATCGATGTATTTTATTTTTGGATTTCCATTGACGACAAGGAGACACGATTCTATTTTTGTAGTCGTCGACACTTCGACGAAAAATGCGCATTTTATTCCAATTCGTACTACATATCAAACACCAGATATAGCTAGAATTTTTGTTAATGAAATTATAATATTTCATGGTGTACCAAGGAAGATAATATCTCATAGAGGATCGATATTCAATGGACATTTTTGGACTAGTTTCCGAAAGGATTTGGGAACACAATTGAATTTTAGTACAACATATCACCCTGAAGCACATGGAAAAACTGAAAGAACGAATCAAATTCTATAGGATATGCTTTGAATGTATGTGATGGATCAATAAAAATGTTGGGAAGAATTTCTACCATTGATATAATTTGCGTACAACAATAGTTATCAGAGTATGATAAAGATCGAACATTTTGAGTTTCTCTATGGATGACCATGTAGAACTCCTTTGAGATGGGATCGACTAGAGGATAGGGTCCTTGTGGGACATGAAGTGATTCAATATATGGAATATCATATGAAATCCATAAGACAAAGGATTAAGGAAGCGCAAATGATACCGAGCTAATTGTTAAGTGCATACATAAATCAATCCCCCTAGCTTCACTACGAAATTAGAACAAAACAAGACAATACACTACTCTTTCCTTAGATTTCAATTATCAAATGAGAAATGGATCTAGGACATACCTTTTAAATATCGAAGATCCGACTTCACCAATGAAATCCAAGCTTTGTTGCGAGGTTTATGAGAAATATTTGCAAATAAGAACAAGCCAACAAATACAAGAATAACAGAGTCTATTTGATATGAAACTATGTACGTGATCAAGGAATCATACGATATGGACAAATGAAATTCATATAGGAAAGAAAAGTATATATGTATTAAAGAATGTGGAAGTAAGATACTACCAAATGCCTTAATGTAGTCAGGTTCCTTCCAACAGTTCCTTGCTTCCCACACACTTCTACTACACGGATTCCGAGATCATAGATTTGATAGCTATTCACAATCTATCTTGACAAAGAAAAGCTCAAAGCCACTCTAACCAAGCTAACAATTTCAAGCCAAAACAACTAACTTTCTCCATGAGAGCTCCTCTCCTTTTATAAGTTGAAGAGGTTAGGATGATCCCACTAAATCATGAAAGAGAGTAAGATCCAAACCATTTGGAGGCCACCTCACCGTAGAAGCTTCTCCTTCTAGAAGCATCGAGAAAATGCTCATTTTTCCCACATACGAAGGCCATTGCACCCTAGCTATAGAGAAACCTGTAGAAACTCTGCAATCTAGCTATAGAGCAAGGTGCTGAAATCAAACATTTATGCACCCTGTGTATAGTGCAACCTGCGAAAATCCTCCTTAATAGGGTTTTTACAAAGGAAAATACAACTTCTTCACAACTTCTTCTCTCAGGGAAAGTTATTCTCCCTTCTTTCTTTAGGAATTCAAGCCACTGACCCCTCAGAAGGAAACATATAGGTTTACATCATTAACAGGCATAAGGGTGATGAAAATAATGTGTAACAGAGAGCCCCCCAAAGTATGAAATTAGAACAAAGTGATAGCTGAAATACTTTGTCGAGTGTGTGTAGGGAACAAGGAACAGTCGGTCAGAAACCTGTCAACAAACGAGGAAATATAGTACAATAATATATCATCACTGAGGTAGGCATTCCCATACTCAGAACACAAATGACTCAAATCATAAATGACAACATGAAAATATCCATGTCAAGTAAGACATGTCATGGCCACCAAACATACACTGTGGATCCATGCCAATATGACTCAAATATGAACATAGCCACCAAAAATACATTGTGGATCTATGTGTTAAAGAATCAAATTTGAACATAGCCACGAGACATACAATGTGGATCTATGCAATAGTACAAATTGAATATACTCCAATGTGACCTGAATTTGTTAGAAAAGATTTAGGGTCTTCATCTCCACCACTCTATAGTATGAATATAACCACATGAATACATGTGTTGAAGTTGAACATGGTAGAAACCACTTGATTACCGGTCATTAGTGAATACCGTTAACAAGTGCGAGGGAAGTCACCATTAATGTCAATGACTCCCAAGGTACACTAGTACAATCCAACGGGTGTGAATTAATGAACTGAAGTTGAACACTCGATGGAATCTCACGATCAGGGTTCAATAATGGAAACCCACTGTCAAAAGTGAGGAAACCTTCCATTGAGACATGCAAGTTCCAAGGTACCAATTAGTTTCTAAGTCTAATTCCTAGATAATGATTTGAAGTCAATAGGAAAAGACTCGTTACAGGAGGGCCTTAACTTATTCCCCATCAATGACACAAAATGAGTAACAAGATTTGAAGTAGATCAGAGTAACCAGTGACTCAGGACTGACTCAGGGATGGCTGATGCAATAGAAGGCTTAAGGACTGCAGAAATGGACGATGCAATAGAAGGATTTCCGAGTTGAAATTCTCTTTGAACATATTGACGACACAACACTTATCTTGGAAACACTGACTCAACAACAGGGATCACAGACCAATTTGTAATCTCATAAATGAGTATGATCAAGATACAAGTGGATTTTCCAACCTAGACATAAAGTGAGTGAAAGGGTGTCATGTTCAAAATTGACTCTTCCATACAATACAGGTTTAGATACATTTCTTTCCAAATCCCCCCCCCACCATTTCTGGCGAGTAACTCTTTATTTTTACGCAAACTTGAGGAGGATAACATATGCTTGAACTATAATCTCATCCTTCGAATGAGTCCTTCATAGTATGTTTAACGAACCCTAAGACGGAGTGGTTCAGTCCCATACGGGCCTTTCAATGTTTGTTTTATGAGTCCAAAGAAAGAAAAATCAAGGGTTTTTCATATTTAGAGAGTCTGAAAAACACTTAAAGAGAAATCTCTCAGTTCCTTTTTTGTAAATTAATTTGATGAGACCGAAAAAGTGATAATCTATCACCCATCAAATGTTTTATTCAAATAATTTTACGAGAGTGAAAAGAAGAATGTCGCTCGACAATCTTTTCATGTTTAGAGAGTCTGAAAAGATCTTAAAGGGAACTCCAGGGGGTTTCGTTTTTTGTATAACCTTAACGAGTCCGAAAAAGTGATAAAAGTATACTCAGTTACATTCTCATTGATTTACGCGCATGAGAAAGAACAAATACTAAGCTCGGGATTGTTTTCATTTTTACGCAAGCTTAAAACAAAAAAAACTATGCTTGAGATAGATTTTATTTTTACACAAGCTTAAAAAATAAACAAAACTATGCTTGGACATGGTTTCATTTTTACACAAGCTCGAACTAGAGGAAACTATGCTTGAGGTAGATGGTTTCGCTTTTTCACAATCTTGAACCATAGAAAACTATGATTGAACTTCCCAATGCATTATTCAGGGATGGTTGGTACTTATCCCCCAACTCAAGAAGCTAGTGGTTGAACTTCAACATGAAGTCCAGAGGCTAGAAGCAATGCCCCCAAAGCTTTGTTTCATCCAACGATACAAGTGGATGAGACGAATCTTCAAATACTATACATAGGACTTGACCCAAATGGAGAGGGGGAAGTTGTTTCATTTTTTAACAAGCTTGACACATGAGAAGAACTATGTTTGTGACTCGAGGTATAACCTCCAGACCACCGTTTCATTTTTTAATGAGCTCGACACAGAAACAAGAACTATGCTCGTAAGCTTTGTTTCATTTTTTAACGAGGTTGCTACAGAGACGCGAAAACTATCCTCAGTGTTGGTTTCTTTTTTTAACGAGCTTTAAAGAAGAAAACCATGCTCAAAGTTGGTTTTGTTTTTTAATGAACTTGAAATCAGAAAACCATGCTCATAGATGGTTTCATTATTTAATGAGCTTGAAATCAGAAAACCATGCTCAAATTTGGTTTCATTTTTTAATGAGTTTGAAATCAGAAAACCATGCTCAAAGATGGTTTCATTTTTTAATGAGATTGAAATCAGAAAACCATGCTCAACGCTGGTTTCATTTTTTAATGATCTTGAAATCATAAAACCATGCTCAAAGCTGGTTTCATTTTTTAATGAGCTTGAAATCAGAAAACCATGCTCAACTCTCTTCTTGATCATGGCTTCCAAGAGGACAAAGCTCTGGAAGGACACCATTTCAAGGGACAAACCTCAGTCATGGCCTCCAAGAGATCTTCACTTGATGGAAGAAACACACTCTCGAAGGAACACATGTTGAAGGCTGCAATAGGGGTAAGGAGATCAAGCTCTAATATACCATGTCAACTATCGAATCCAAGTCATAAGGGAGTGATCTTACAGTGAGAGACTTATCTGCATCGACAACTAAAGGCATGGGAGACAACGCCACATAATTGACTTGTGCCAGGGACGATACCGTCTGCATATACAAACTGTTTAGGGAGTTCATTGAGTTGAGACCGATGAATGAAAGTTGATAAATAGTCACAATTCTTCCATCATGAGGGAAATATATCACACGAAAAAGAGTGGACACAATATCTTTCATGGCATAGACATAATCCCGCCCAAGGAGTAAAGTGAAATACAAAGGGTCTTGAACTACCATAATGTCAATAAAGACAATTTTCTCTCCCAAATTTACAGGAAACTGGGTGGGGAAGGGTCCCTAAAGGTTGACTAGTTCTTCTATTAAAAGATAACAGATTCTGCATAATTAACACAAGTTGAGGACAACCCAAATCTTTCCAAGCAATATAGGACAAAATACTAACGGATGCACCTTCATCTATCAATGTCTAAGGAACATCTCGACCACAAACCTATACTGTAATATGGAAAGGAATTTGAGAGGGAACACGAGGTTTGGTTATCACACCCCAATTAAAAAGGATGGCCTCATTACTTGGAGGAGGTTCCACAGGAGAAGGAGGAATGCCCCTCGGCATGATAGATTTTGTATCAATGAGAAAAACATGGGAAGTATCGGTTTTACTCTCTAGAGGGAGAGTAGGATTGACTGATCACGAGATCAGATCGACCACTTGGGTTTCATCCTCCAAGGGGAGAATGGTGTTGACGGGTGGAATTAGATTGACCGCTTGGGTTTCACTCTCTAGAGGGAGAGTGGGATTGACCGAGGATGGGATCAGATCAACCACTTGGGTTTCACTCTCTGGCAGGAGAGTGGGATTGAACGAGGATGGGATCAGATCAACCACTTTGTCAACTAGTTAAACTAAGGATGTGACCAAATTGACAACATGATCAACCAAACTGACCGATGAAGGGGCCGGATTGAACATTTCATCAACTACAGGTGTGTCGAGAGTAATCTTGCGATAAGCAACTGGAAGTTGGGGCTGTGAAATAGTCATGTCTTCCAGTGATTTTGAGGCTTCATCCATATCAGGGAAAAGGTGAGTTTGGTGACTCCCTCTGCATAACATACACAAGAACTTGACTCTACTTTTCTTCTTCCCAATGATATGTTGACTAGTTGACGGGAGGTTATCAACATGTTGTTCATAGGTTGATGACATGGGTTGGCGAGGTTGTGTAGACCATGCTTCTATAGCCTTGGATAGACTAGGGAAATCCTTAAGAAGATGGATACCCTTACAAAGCCTGCAAGGGTACTTGAGATTACGGGTTGTTTGGGTGATCTTGGTATCATCAACACTCCCAACATGATTAACAATAACTGGTTTCTTTCCAACATGTCCAGCAGTGGTTGGAAGTTTGGATCCTTGTTTATTTTTCTTATTCTTATTCTTTCGTTTCTTCTTCCTCTTATCCACCAAGTTACTAGCTTTAGATCTTTCACTCAGTGAAGAAGATGAACTGGAAGAATACTTTGCAAGTGAAGAAGGTGAAGGATCAACATGAGGTTGATGCTCTTGAGGGGAAGTGTTTACAAATGAATCACTAAATGCATTCAGGATTACCTGAGTGGAAAAAAACCATATCGGTAATCCAATTGTGAGACCTGGAAGGCTCAAAGTAGCGATGTGAGGGGGACCAATGTTTCCGTAAGAAGGAAAAACAAAAGGTTCCCCTNGACACTTCGACGAAAAATGCGCATTTTATTCCAATTCGTACTACATATCAAACACCAGATATAGCTAGAATTTTTGTTAATGAAATTATAATATTTCATGGTGTACCAAGGAAGATAATATCTCATAGAGGATCGATATTCAATGGACATTTTTGGACTAGTTTCCGAAAGGATTTGGGAACACAATTGAATTTTAGTACAACATATCACCCTGAAGCACATGGAAAAACTGAAAGAACGAATCAAATTCTATAGGATATGCTTTGAATGTATGTGATGGATCAATAAAAATGTTGGGAAGAATTTCTACCATTGATATAATTTGCGTACAACAATAGTTATCAGAGTATGATAAAGATCGAACATTTTGAGTTTCTCTATGGATGACCATGTAGAACTCCTTTGAGATGGGATCGACTAGAGGATAGGGTCCTTGTGGGACATGAAGTGATTCAATATATGGAATATCATATGAAATCCATAAGACAAAGGATTAAGGAAGCGCAAATGATACCGAGCTAATTGTTAAGTGCATACATAAATCAATCCCCCTAGCTTCACTACGAAATTAGAACAAAACAAGACAATACACTACTCTTTCCTTAGATTTCAATTATCAAATGAGAAATGGATCTAGGACATACCTTTTAAATATCGAAGATCCGACTTCACCAATGAAATCCAAGCTTTGTTGCGAGGTTTATGAGAAATATTTGCAAATAAGAACAAGCCAACAAATACAAGAATAACAGAGTCTATTTGATATGAAACTATGTACGTGATCAAGGAATCATACGATATGGACAAATGAAATTCATATAGGAAAGAAAAGTATATATGTATTAAAGAATGTGGAAGTAAGATACTACCAAATGCCTTAATGTAGTCAGGTTCCTTCCAACAGTTCCTTGCTTCCCACACACTTCTACTACACGGATTCCGAGATCATAGATTTGATAGCTATTCACAATCTATCTTGACAAAGAAAAGCTCAAAGCCACTCTAACCAAGCTAACAATTTCAAGCCAAAACAACTAACTTTCTCCATGAGAGCTCCTCTCCTTTTATAAGTTGAAGAGGTTAGGATGATCCCACTAAATCATGAAAGAGAGTAAGATCCAAACCATTTGGAGGCCACCTCACCGTAGAAGCTTCTCCTTCTAGAAGCATCGAGAAAATGCTCATTTTTCCCACATACGAAGGCCATTGCACCCTAGCTATAGAGAAACCTGTAGAAACTCTGCAATCTAGCTATAGAGCAAGGTGCTGAAATCAAACATTTATGCACCCTGTGTATAGTGCAACCTGCGAAAATCCTCCTTAATAGGGTTTTTACAAAGGAAAATACAACTTCTTCACAACTTCTTCTCTCAGGGAAAGTTATTCTCCCTTCTTTCTTTAGGAATTCAAGCCACTGACCCCTCAGAAGGAAACATATAGGTTTACATCATTAACAGGCATAAGGGTGATGAAAATAATGTGTAACAGAGAGCCCCCCAAAGTATGAAATTAGAACAAAGTGATAGCTGAAATACTTTGTCGAGTGTGTGTAGGGAACAAGGAACAGTCGGTCAGAAACCTGTCAACAAACGAGGAAATATAGTACAATAATATATCATCACTGAGGTAGGCATTCCCATACTCAGAACACAAATGACTCAAATCATAAATGACAACATGAAAATATCCATGTCAAGTAAGACATGTCATGGCCACCAAACATACACTGTGGATCCATGCCAATATGACTCAAATATGAACATAGCCACCAAAAATACATTGTGGATCTATGTGTTAAAGAATCAAATTTGAACATAGCCACGAGACATACAATGTGGATCTATGCAATAGTACAAACTAAATATACTCCAATGTGACCTGAATTTGTTAGAAAAGATTTAGGGTCTTCATCTCCACCACTCTATAGTATGAATATAACCACATGAATACATGTGTTGAAGTTGAACATGGTAGAAACCACTTGATTACCGGTCATTAGTGAATACCGTTAACAAGTGCGAGGGAAGTCACCATTAATGTCAATGACTCCCAAGGTACACTAGTACAATCCAACGGGTGTGAATTAATGAACTGAAGTTGAACACTCGATGGAATCTCACGATCAGGGTTCAATAATGGAAACCCACTGTCAAAAGTGAGGAAACCTTCCATTGAGACATGCAAGTTCCAAGGTACCAATTAGTTTCTAAGTCTAATTCCTAGATAATGATTTGAAGTCAATAGGAAAAGACTCGTTACAGGAGGGCCTTAACTTATTCCCCATCAATGACACAAAATGAGTAACAAGATTTGAAGTAGATCAGAGTAACCAGTGACTCAGGACTGACTCAGGGATGGCTGATGCAATAGAAGGCTTAAGGACTGCAGAAATGGACGATGCAATAGAAGGATTTCCGAGTTGAAATTCTCTTTGAACATATTGACGACACAACACTTATCTTGGAAACACTGACTCAACAACAGGGATCACAGACCAATTTGTAATCTCATAAATGAGTATGATCAAGATACAAGTGGATTTTCCAACCTAGACATAAAGTGAGTGAAAGGGTGTCATGTTCAAAATTGACTCTTCCATACAATACAGGTTTAGATACATTTCTTTCCAAATCCCCCCCCCACCATTTCTGGCGAGTAACTCTTTATTTTTACGCAAACTTGAGGAGGATAACATATGCTTGAACTATAATCTCATCCTTCGAATGAGTCCTTCATAGTATGTTTAACGAACCCTAAGACGGAGTGGTTCAGTCCCATACGGGCCTTTCAATGTTTGTTTTATGAGTCCAAAGAAAGAAAAATCAAGGGTTTTTCATATTTAGAGAGTCTGAAAAACACTTAAAGAGAAATCTCTCAGTTCCTTTTTTGTAAATTAATTTGATGAGACCGAAAAAGTGATAATCTATCACCCATCAAATGTTTTATTCAAATAATTTTACGAGAGTGAAAAGAAGAATGTCGCTCGACAATCTTTTCATGTTTAGAGAGTCTGAAAAGATCTTAAAGGGAACTCCAGGGGGTTTCGTTTTTTGTATAACCTTAACGAGTCCGAAAAAGTGATAAAAGTATACTCAGTTACATTCTCATTGATTTACGCGCATGAGAAAGAACAAATACTAAGCTCGGGATTGTTTTCATTTTTACGCAAGCTTAAAACAAAAAAAACTATGCTTGAGATAGATTTTATTTTTACACAAGCTTAAAAAATAAACAAAACTATGCTTGGACATGGTTTCATTTTTACACAAGCTCGAACTAGAGGAAACTATGCTTGAGGTAGATGGTTTCGCTTTTTCACAATCTTGAACCATAGAAAACTATGATTGAACTTCCCAATGCATTATTCAGGGATGGTTGGTACTTATCCCCCAACTCAAGAAGCTAGTGGTTGAACTTCAACATGAAGTCCAGAGGCTAGAAGCAATGCCCCCAAAGCTTTGTTTCATCCAACGATACAAGTGGATGAGACGAATCTTCAAATACTATACATAGGACTTGACCCAAATGGAGAGGGGGAAGTTGTTTCATTTTTTAACAAGCTTGACACATGAGAAGAACTATGTTTGTGACTCGAGGTATAACCTCCAGACCACCGTTTCATTTTTTAATGAGCTCGACACAGAAACAAGAACTATGCTCGTAAGCTTTGTTTCATTTTTTAACGAGGTTGCTACAGAGACGCGAAAACTATCCTCAGTGTTGGTTTCTTTTTTTAACGAGCTTTAAAGAAGAAAACCATGCTCAAAGTTGGTTTTGTTTTTTAATGAACTTGAAATCAGAAAACCATGCTCATAGATGGTTTCATTATTTAATGAGCTTGAAATCAGAAAACCATGCTCAAATTTGGTTTCATTTTTTAATGAGTTTGAAATCAGAAAACCATGCTCAAAGATGGTTTCATTTTTTAATGAGATTGAAATCAGAAAACCATGCTCAACGCTGGTTTCATTTTTTAATGATCTTGAAATCATAAAACCATGCTCAAAGCTGGTTTCATTTTTTAATGAGCTTGAAATCAGAAAACCATGCTCAACTCTCTTCTTGATCATGGCTTCCAAGAGGACAAAGCTCTGGAAGGACACCATTTCAAGGGACAAACCTCAGTCATGGCCTCCAAGAGATCTTCACTTGATGGAAGAAACACACTCTCGAAGGAACACATGTTGAAGGCTGCAATAGGGGTAAGGAGATCAAGCTCTAATATACCATGTCAACTATCGAATCCAAGTCATAAGGGAGTGATCTTACAGTGAGAGACTTATCTGCATCGACAACTAAAGGCATGGGAGACAACGCCACATAATTGACTTGTGCCAGGGACGATACCGTCTGCATATACAAACTGTTTAGGGAGTTCATTGAGTTGAGACCGATGAATGAAAGTTGATAAATAGTCACAATTCTTCCATCATGAGGGAAATATATCACACGAAAAAGAGTGGACACAATATCTTTCATGGCATAGACATAATCCCGCCCAAGGAGTAAAGTGAAATACAAAGGGTCTTGAACTACCATAATGTCAATAAAGACAATTTTCTCTCCCAAATTTACAGGAAACTGGGTGGGGAAGGGTCCCTAAAGGTTGACTAGTTCTTCTATTAAAAGATAACAGATTCTGCATAATTAACACAAGTTGAGGACAACCCAAATCTTTCCAAGCAATATAGGACAAAATACTAACGGATGCACCTTCATCTATCAATGTCTAAGGAACATCTCGACCACAAACCTATACTGTAATATGGAAAGGAATTTGAGAGGGAACACGAGGTTTGGTTATCACACCCCAATTAAAAAGGATGGCCTCATTACTTGGAGGAGGTTCCACAGGAGAAGGAGGAATGCCCCTCGGCATGATAGATTTTGTATCAATGAGAAAAACATGGGAAGTATCGGTTTTACTCTCTAGAGGGAGAGTAGGATTGACTGATCACGAGATCAGATCGACCACTTGGGTTTCATCCTCCAAGGGGAGAATGGTGTTGACGGGTGGAATTAGATTGACCGCTTGGGTTTCACTCTCTAGAGGGAGAGTGGGATTGACCGAGGATGGGATCAGATCAACCACTTGGGTTTCACTCTCTGGCAGGAGAGTGGGATTGAACGAGGATGGGATCAGATCAACCACTTTGTCAACTAGTTAAACTAAGGATGTGACCAAATTGACAACATGATCAACCAAACTGACCGATGAAGGGGCCGGATTGAACATTTCATCAACTACAGGTGTGTCGAGAGTAATCTTGCGATAAGCAACTGGAAGTTGGGGCTGTGAAATAGTCATGTCTTCCAGTGATTTTGAGGCTTCATCCATATCAGGGAAAAGGTGAGTTTGGTGACTCCCTCTGCATAACATACACAAGAACTTGACTCTACTTTTCTTCTTCCCAATGATATGTTGACTAGTTGACGGGAGGTTATCAACATGTTGTTCATAGGTTGATGACATGGGTTGGCGAGGTTGTGTAGACCATGCTTCTATAGCCTTGGATAGACTAGGGAAATCCTTAAGAAGATGGATACCCTTACAAAGCCTGCAAGGGTACTTGAGATTACGGGTTGTTTGGGTGATCTTGGTATCATCAACACTCCCAACATGATTAACAATAACTGGTTTCTTTCCAACATGTCCAGCAGTGGTTGGAAGTTTGGATCCTTGTTTATTTTTCTTATTCTTATTCTTTCGTTTCTTCTTCCTCTTATCCACCAAGTTACTAGCTTTAGATCTTTCACTCAGTGAAGAAGATGAACTGGAAGAATACTTTGCAAGTGAAGAAGGTGAAGGATCAACATGAGGTTGATGCTCTTGAGGGGAAGTGTTTACAAATGAATCACTAAATGCATTCAGGATTACCTGAGTGGAAAAAAACCATATCGGTAATCCAATTGTGAGACCTGGAAGGCTCAAAGTAGCGATGTGAGGGGGACCAATGTTTCCGTAAGAAGGAAAAACAAAAGGTTCCCCTAGAGCAGGGGTTCCTTCATTTGTTGTTTCAGGAACTGATGCCATTAAATAAATATCCGACCTATATTTTGCTAGGGAAAACAAAAAACACACGCTAAGATTCTAGTAAGCAAGCAAACAAACAAAACCTTTTCACAATGAACGCACTAGTTGGGGATGAAATCCAACATCGTGAGAATAATATAAGAAGGGGTTGAGATAGAGCGGGTGAAAAATTTACGTTGACGACTTGCTTAACGGACTTACAACCTGGTGCAATCTCCCACACATAAACATGGGTATACCCTCCAAGGAGCCTGAGTGAGTTTGTCCAATGTCGATTCTAGGTACCGTGAAGATTTTCCCCTCCACAATCACCTCGTGTAAAGACCCTAAAGAGATAGGCCACTAAGGCTACCAACTACAACAGTGATGTCTGGGGAAATAGTCGACAGTCCGATCCACATGTAAGGGAAAGGTATCTAGACTGAAATCAACTTGAAAGGATTCCACTCATCCTTGTGTGTATACCTTTCAAGTGACCCCCATAATACGTGCAATATCTTCACCAAGACCAACAAATCAGGGTGAGTAACTCTGCCAGTCTCAATGCGACCTCAGGTTTTACCCTTGTGTGAGAAGGGCTTCCCAAGAAAAAATGTAGCAAGTGGATTTCACCGCTCCCTAATGCAAGATTCTATGTTTGTTCATAGCTTTGGAAATTTATCTTGCACACCTATTCCAAATCCCTACAACTAATCTAATGTAGGGTTGTTACTAGAAAATATAAAAATGTCTAATCAATTTTTATAAGCGTTTTATTTTAAGGCTGTTGTTACTCAAAAAGGAAAATGGCGTGGACAATATGGTGTTTTGACCGACTCGAAAGTTATGCAAAGAGATGAAGATGAAAACTTTTCATTTTGATGAAAGATATGCTACGAGAAGGAGAAAACATTTATCATTCCCAGATGCACAATGTCCCAAAATTTTATTAAACTCATCAATATAAATATTTTCAAGAAATGAGACAAAGAGACTGTACACCAATACACGATTAACGACCCCCTCTCGAAGACCAAAAAATGCCAAAAACCATGTAATTTCACTACTTCAAATGCAAGGATGTCCCCAAACTAATGCAAAGCAATAAAATTGAAACATTTTGTTTTAAAGATAGCTAAAAGAAATAGAAAATATATATAAAACAAAGCAACCCAAACAAATTTTCTCTTTTAACAAGAATTATTCAATGAAAGAAAAAGAAGTTCTTTCACCGAACAATTCTAAAGAAAAAACAATGCTTTGTAACATAAAGACACTCAAAGGAAGAGATCAAATCTTTCAAAAGAAAACAAAGAAAAAATAAGGAAAACATGGCTGAAAGTAGATTCAATTTTTTTCAAACAGACTGTAATCAGAGCCAACAAATCACCCAAGAACCACATCACAGATCTGGGCAGGGAAAACCACCAAAAACAAATTTTTTCACAATCTCCACAGGTTGGAAGACTAAAACAGTGCAAAATCCTTGATCGCCGCAGGCTAGAAATGGGTAGGGTGTGGATTTTCCGCATTGGTCTAAACAGTTAGGGTGCGGAAATCCTAAGTCGTTGCAGTGTCCCTCAAAGAAGGGTATGAAAATCAAACAAAAATGGAAAAAATTAAGAAGGTTTTCCAGTGAATTTTAACAATCAGAGAGTCAAGATGGATCTCCCAGTGACTTAGAAAATAGAAACCAAGAAATCAAAGCAAGAAAGAAAGACAAACTAGGAAAACAATCTGTTCCCCAGTATGGTTGCCAATTTTTTTATTGAGCTAATTGTTAAGTGCGAACACAAATCAATCCCCCTAGCTTCACTACGAAACTAGAACAAAACAAGACAGTACACTACTCTTTCCTTAGACTTCAATTATCAAATGAGAAATGGATCTAGGACATACCTTTTAAATATTGAAGATCCAACTTCGCCAATGCAATCCAAGCTCCGTTGCGAGGTTTATGAGAAATATCTACAAATAAGAACAAGCCAACGGAGACAAGAATAATAGAGTCTATTTGATATGAAACTATGTACGTGATCAAGGAATCATACAATATGGACAAATGACATTCATATGGGAAAGAAACGTATATTTGTATTAAAGAATGTGGAAGAAAGATACAACCAACTGCCTTGATGTTGTCACGTTCCTTCCAATAGTTCCTTGTTTCCCACACACTTCTACTCCATGGATTATGAGATCATATATCTAATAACTACTCACAATCTATCTTGACAAAGCAAATCTCAAAGACACTCTAACCAAGCTAACAATTTCAAGACAAAACAACTAACTTTATCCATGAGAGCTCCTCTCCTTTTATCATCTGAAGAGGATAAGGTCAGGAGGTTAGGATGATCCCACTAAATCATGAAAGTGAGTAAGATCCAAACTATTCATAGGCTACATCACCGTAGAAGCTTCTCCTTCTAGAAGCATCACTAAAATGCTTGTTTTTCCCACGTATGAAGGCCGTCGCACCCTAGCTATAGAGAAACCTGCGGAAACTCCACATCCTATCTATAGAGCAAGGTGCAAAAATCAAGCATTTCCACACCCTGTGTATAGTGAAACCTGCAGAAATCCTCCTTAATAGGGTTTTTACAAAGGAAAATACAACTTCTTCTCTCAGGGAAAGTTCTTCTCCCTTCTTTCTTCAGGAATTCAGGCCTTTGACCCCTCAGAAGGCAACAGGTAGGTTTACATCATTAACGGTCATAAGGGTGACAAAAATAATGTGTAACAAGAAGACCAAAAAAATAGTTATGCAGATGCACATCGTATACACAGTAGTTATGAGGTTGGTGATAAGGTATTTTTGCGGGTGAAGTTGAATAAGAGTTCAATCAAGTTTGGAAAGGGTGATAAAATCTCTCCAAGGTTTGTGGGACCTTTTGAGGTTTTAGAAAATAAAGGAACCGTGGCTTACCGACTAGCCTTACCTGATTCTTTGAGGCGTATCCATGATGTGTTCCATGTTTCAACTTTACGTCATTATATTTTTTATCTATCACATATTATTGACATGATTTATTTTTAGGTATTAGACGCGGGTTCTCTCATAGCGGAGCCAATCTGCATACTGGACCATCACACTCGACAGCTACAACGTCGAATAGTCGATCAGGTTAAGGTTGAGTGAGACAGTTATAGTCCACAATCTACTACTTGGAAGGACACATATGAGATGCATCAACAATTTCCTTATTTATTTTAATAGTTTGATATATAGATTAATATCAGCCATATTTATTGCTTTTATTGTTAGATTGTAGAAACTTTGGGACGAAGTTTAAAACAAGAAGGGGTGTATGTAACACCTAGTTCCACTGATTACATATCATACATTGACTTATTCTTTGAGTACACTTGTGAGCAAGTGATCTAGTTTAAAACATGGCACATTATGATTATCAGTTTGATTTATATTCTTATGCTATGATTGTGTATTGGAAATTGATATGTTATTATATTGATGTATACCATTGACAGGTATTATGATGAGGTTTCCTACATGATGATGATGTTGATGACATCGACATACTTCCTTGGACTCTGAATTGAGTCAGGGAGTGGACTATTGACTTTGATTATGAGTACTTGAATTATTACACATGTGTTATATGATGATTCCAGTTATGGATTTTATGTATATGAGTTATTGATGTTATCTTTTTTAGTGGATGCAAGCATGATTCCGCTTGCTAATTGAACTCACATATGGAGTAAAGGGTTCATACACAGATATCAAATGGATGAGGAATAGGTGTGGCAGTGTCCCTGTCACAACCTACTAGCACTTATACCGTGACCTGAACTAAAGGTTAACGACTACCTTGTTCCGAGAGGTTCACGATGCATGAGGGAAGACTGAGACAGTCACTCATGAATATTTCTTAGGGGCACACAATAAGGTGGATTCCTTATTCCTCAGTAAGCCCTTAATCTCACACAAGGTCGAAAAGTAGAGTATTGACTCCAATCATCAGACAACTTCCAAACTAAGTCAATGGCGAGTGACACCCTTAGAGAAAGGAGGTGCATCTTGAAGGGCATGTCGCATAAATAAATTATTGAGTTAATAAAAATATAGAAAACCTTAGAGAGTAAAAAAATTACCTAGAACTAATAGAAAAGAGATTTTGAATTTATATAAGTTTATATTAATTTAGAAGAGAATGAAATAAAAACATAAGTCTAAATTTTTATTCCTAAACAAATTATAAAATTGGGTAAAGGGAATT
>JZKD02S0550492.1:0-16444 GCA_000966675.3 Picea glauca
ACGTGAATTGCGCCCTTTTGACTGTGTCGGCCTTGACTGCTAACTGTCAGGGCTCGTGTTTCAGCAATGGAGTGACAGCTCCGTGTTTCAGCATCTGCCTTCTCGAACCATGTAGCTGCTTCGTGTTTTGGCATATGCATCCTCGGACTGTATAGCAGCTTCCGTGTTTCAGCATCAACTGGACAGTTCTGTGTTTCAGCGTCGGCCTTGAATACTATTCTGCAGATATAGACACTTATGCACTTCTAATCAATGGTTAAGACCAAAAGTAATGTAAAGTGTTATGCAAAACAGATTAAGCATATAATCATGAGAAAGGACGTTGTATACCTTGGAATGATCAGGTGAGGTGATAATGTGAGTCTAAATACTAGTGATGAAAGGTATAATAATGTCAAAAGGTATAGGCAAAAAGGTGCATAGCGTGGTCCTAACACCTGTCATTCTTCTCTATTTCTGCTTTACATTTCATCTCATTCTGTACCTCTGTTAAAATTTCATACTACGCATCTTCTCATTTCTCCTTTCTTACTGTTTCGTTCTTTTTCCATCCAGAACAGCCAACCAAATTCAGTCTCTCTCATTTTCTTTTATACACACAACCTTGACGGTTCGAATTCACCTTCAATAGGCAATCCAAGGACACCTGTCTTAGCAATTGAAATGATAACTATTTCACACTCAAGAATCTGTTTTGTTTAGCAGAATCATAACTGATGAGTTAAATGTGTGTGGAAGAACAGTAACCCTCCGATCACATTCAAACCTTATCCGCACCGTTGGATAATCTTCATTATTCTTGCCTTTTAAATTGGGTTTTGGCATTTCGACATTTTCTTTTCCCAGGTGTCTCGACACTTTCACATCGCGATCTCTGAAACTCCGAAATGGAGCTTATCTAGACTGACTCCTTCTCTTCCCGTGACCAAGGGTTGTGACCAAGTCTTTATGTGGAAGGCGCTTTCGCGATTTCGCATATCACAAAATCGGGTTTCTTGTTGCATTGTGTTCTTGCCCTTTTGAATTCACGATCCCTGAAATTATGATACGAGCTATGATCAACGATCCTGATCATTTCTTGATCTGACGGTCCAGATTCAATCGCAATTTCACATATCGTGAAATCGGGGTTTTTGATGTCAAGTGAATTGGGAATTTCAAAGTCCTGATCCTCGATTCTTCGATGAAGAAAATCAACGGTCCAGATCTCATTCTTGCTTTAACGACTGCGATTAAATCACGAAATCACGTATCGCGATTTCGGAGTTCTTGATGTCAAGAGATTTTGGCATTTCAAAATCCCATTCCCCGATACTCCATGCAGAGAATCAACGGTCCAGATCACTTCTAACTTCAACGGCTGCGATTACATCGCAAAATCGCATATCGCGATTTCAGGGTTCTCGTTGTCAAGAGATTTTGACATTTCAAAATCTCGATCCCCGATCCCCGATACTCTGCTGATGTCACATGTGATTTGAAACGTGTTAAATACCGCCACGTGTCACTTTGATTCGTGACTTATATGTGCCTGAAGTGTTGAATCTTCCTGACACCTGTCATTACCTTATTGTGCCACGTGTCCCTAGCTGATGTGGTCTTCTATCGTGAGTTGGATCAACGGTCTAGATCACATGTTGATCTGACGGTTCAGGTTTAGTCGGGATTTCTTTCATCGCGATTTCGGGGTTTTTGTCGTAATTGTTCACGGGACTCGTGAAACTCCGATTCCTGATTCTCTGATGAAGCCTCCTGTCAAGCTTCTCCCGGTGGCGCCTGATCACTTCCACGCATCCTTCCAAATGGACGGTCCAGATCCCATCAGGATTTCGCGACTGCTGTTGTCCCAGTGCACACGACCTCTAGAACTCCGATTTCCCAATGGTCGATATCCCGATTCCTGTCAGGACTTCTCTTCTTGCTCCCGAGGCTTATCTCCCTCGCAGCTTCTGTAGATCTGACAGTTGTCGGCGACCCTACACCAAATCTAATAGCTCTCGCTGCGTTCGATCATTCACTGCTTTCGATCATCCACCTCTCTGAACTTGTCATCTATTTGCCTCTCATCTTCATTGTTGCCATCAATGACAAGCATTCGTTGTCTGTTTACTGAATTTGCCAACATCTCTAACATATCCTTAGTCTTTTGACCTTCTTTATAGGTTTCTTGTCTCATGTTCATCTTTTCAACTTTAGCAGTCATTCTTGGACAATCCTCAACCTCATGAACAATAGCTTTACAACAAAGAAAAATAGGACACGTACTAGGGCGTTCCTTAGCAAGATGTTCCATTCTTCTGCAATTATAACATAGTGTCAATCCTCTCTTTCTTTTAAATGATCCCCAACCTCTCCTCTACTGTGCACTAGGATCACAGTGTTGGGCCTACAGTCTACAAAAATTCTTTCTAAGTTCCTGCATCCACTTATTAGTCCAAAAATTCTTTCTATGCATAGGCATAATATATCTTTCTTTATTTCTATTAAATTTATTCAGATCAATTCTTTCTTCTAACTGTGCCCTAGCTTTCAGATTAGGACAAAATCTATCAAACATGCCTAGATTCATACTTCTGAAGAAAAAATTTCCACTTATCTTACCCTTACCAGAGAAAAAAGCTTTAAGATCTTACCTTTTTTTCTTTAGATCGGGTTTCTTTATTATCACAGGGCTTTGCAAGTCAAGTAGAATATTGTGCACTACAACAACAGATCTACGCATAGAGCTTTCTCTTTTCTTTACTTCAGTTTCCAACAATCATAGTTTTAGGTCTCGACAATAGAACCATTTGTTGGCACAGGGGTAGACCCAGGGTTCAACGCTTTAACAACGCACCAACAAAAACCTAAATACCATCCCTTTCGGAAACACCTGTGACGCAGATGAAGTCTCACCCGAGGTTGAGGTAGGGGGGGTTGCAGGAATCATGTAGTATACCTAGGGAGGCAATATGGGGTAACTAGGGAGGTACCCAATGGGAATGTGGTTATGTATTATTAGTGGAAGTCATTTAATATATGAAAATGTGGTCATTCAATGTAAGGTGGACTAGGTCCACTATATTAATAAAGACCCACTATGGTAGTTAAATGTAATAAATGTGAGAAGGTTCCTAGGAGATAGAGAGAGTTATATAAAGAAGTGTAAGTAATGTAATGAAACATAGTGAAGAATATTGTGATTGTACAAGAAAGGATTGCTTGAGGAGTTTTATCCTTCCATAAGGATTAATATATGGTCTTACCCTACCTCAAGGGTTTTGTCTACATATTGTGTTCATGTTATGGTGAATGGTTTGGTTTATTCTTGGTTATTTATGAAGTATATTTGCAGATCTATTTATACAATCTCACAAGTCATTATGGAAAGGGAAGTGTACATCTTTTGTAGACTACAGTTTCCAAGGTGATGCTCTCATATGGTGGAAATAATTTGACCATTCTGAGTGGATGTCATTTTCTAAGGAAACAATTGGAAAATTACTTTTAGACAAGTGGTCTCATACAAAGAGTAAGAATAAAGACATCACCAAGAGTTTATTTTCATGTGGAAAATCTATATTGCAAGTTTATGGATGTATTCATAAAGAAAATGCCATTGTTTTTATTAACCCTAGTTGCAAACAAAATTTTATCAATATTCAGTTGGTTAATAGATTGCAAGTTCCTACAAAGAATATTTAGAACACACAGGTTGAGGGTGAAAATGTTAAATTTTTTAAAGATTTGAAGCTCAGTATGGATAAATATTTGTTACATTCATATTTTTATGCTATGGATATGGATGAAGTGGATATTTTTGGGGGATATCCTTGGATAGAATCAGTGGGTACCATTAATATTAATGTGCAAAAGAATTTTTTGAAGTTTTGGTATAAGAAAAATAAAATCACATTGCATGATGTGTCTCTTAATAAGAAAGATGAGACCATAGAGGCAAGCAAAGTAGTTATTGTCGAGTCTGAAGTTGAATTAGAGGAAGAGTATACATAAGGAGATGAATCAAAACTACATGAAGGACATAATCAGGAAGCTAAGGAGGTCTTTGAATCAAAGGCGCAAAGTGTTGCAGATTTGAAGAAAAAAGAACAGATTCCTACAGTTGTTGTATATCGTCATCCACATCATATAGAGACACAACAATAATCAAGGCAAGGGCGTGTGCATCAACACATTTATGCACCAACAGGGCACCAGACAGGAAAACGATCAAGAGGTTCATGGAGGACTACCGACACTACGGGAGGAGATCAAGCTACAAAAACAATCCCATGGAAAGCCTGACATGATACAGAGCAAGATCATGGTGGAAAGGCAACAGATGGACATCATGTTCAACTTCCATTGGGATGGATGGATGGTCGTACTTGGTACCAGTTGGATACATTGCTTAGTCGATCATATTGTATGGTTTATTCTCATGTTTCGAGGACGAAACATGTGAAGGGGGGTAGAATGTAGTATACCTAAGGAGGTAATATGGGGTACCTAGGGAGGTACCCAATGGGAATGTGGTTATGTATTATTAGTGAAAATCATTTAATATATGAAAATGTGGTCATTCAATGTAAGGTGGACTCGGTCCACTATATTAATAAATACCCACTATGGTAGTTAAATGTAATAAATGTGAGAAGGCTCTCTAGAAGGTTCCTAGGAGATAGAGAGAGCTATATAAATAAGTGTAAGCAATGTAATCAAACATAGTGAAGAATATTGTGATTGTACAAGAAAGGATTGCTTGAGGAGTTTTATCCTTCCATAAGGATTAATATATGGTGTTACCCTACCTCAAGGGTTTTTTCTACATATTGTGTTCATGTTATGGTGAATGGTTTGGTTTATTCTTGGTTATTTCTGAAGTATATTTGCAGATCTATTCAGGTACTTAACAAATCATGTGTCTACAACCAAGATGGGACACAGATCTGTGATTACAACACTTAGCAGAGCACTTAGACAACAATATGCATTAGTTCATGAGTCTCATTCACATTGTAGATTAAACCCTTATTACAGATCAACACAGTAATAATGAAAATAAAGTACCTTTAATTGCTTAGCACACAACATTAGATAAGATCTAGCATTCATTCATCTTTAATACCATTAATCACTAAACAACAACATCAAATTCATTATTATAACAACAATACTAAGAAAATAAACATCATAAGTCACATCACACAAAGCACATCAAGACACAGGATATACGTGGTTCACCCCAGTGTGGAGCTACGTCCACCAATTTATAATTCTCCTTTGTTAGTCTTCAAGCTTCTTACATACATTTGATCCTGTGCATAAAGCCACATATCGCAACTCCATAGAGGACAGGATATTTGCGCACTGCACACCAGATCCTCCTTCCCAAAACCAGGTCAAGGCATAGAGCCAACTCCTTAGTAGCACAGAGCCTTACTTTACATAGCCAATACGTAGAGAGAAACCTACAATCTCTGGCACTAATCCCATAGTGAACTTACAACATATTATGCACATAGCCCACACCACCTGGCTTCTTACATCGCTTAGCTACTTATTTATACATTTACAAAGAGGCCTAATCACGGATAAACCCATGGGCCAACATCCCCTAACCCATTACATAAACCCTAGTAAACCCCTTGTTGGGTCCACAAGCCTACAAAATAAGTGAGATCCCACGGTCTCAGCTCTGCCTGGGTACTACATCTTCGACCAGCCTGTCAAAGTCCCAAAAGTGGTCAAACATGACCAATGTTTCCTTAAAACTTGGTCAAGGGCCAACATGTGAAAACTAACTAAAGGAAGTGTGCGCACAGTGCATAGGACAACAAATCCCCCAACCACTTATGGACTAGCTCCCAACCTGATTTTACCTCCATATCTGAGCAAAATCTAAATGGGGGGTTGGTCAAGGACCAAAGGGTGCCCTAAAGGGCCCCTTGCTCACACCATGAACCAATTATATTTTTCCTTGAAGAAATAATATAAATGAAAGCAATGGGTTCACTAAGAAACTGATATCTTCTTCTTATTGTTATGTTGCCTCATTTCTCCCTTGAGAATCCTCTTTTCTCCTTGGATCACTCAAGCATCATTGCAATAGGCCATTCCACTCACCTCTTGAGGGAATAGGGATTGATTTTCTTCACCATTTTCCATTTTTATTTCATTGTAAGAAGAGATATCCATTAGGGAACTCAAGAACCCTCCCAAGGAGGAAGAGGGGATTCATAAGTCCTCATTTTTCTCTGTGGTGTTTTGTCTACTAATATAGTTATCCATTGGTTGCATTATCTTCATCATTGGTTGATTGTTTATGGTTCTAAGTTTATTATGCAATCTAATTTTTATTTCTTAGTTCTTTTAGTTTGTTTCTTTGTTTATTACAGTTTTTTGGCTTGTTTAACCCACTCATGAACTTCTCTCTTGTCTAGCAAGCCCAACTAGACATGCAAGTGTCATTGTTTTGCTCACGCAAGTGACGAAATAGACACAACAATGTGTTCTAAGGTATGTTATTTAAAGGTCATCTTACCATTTTTTCTATAACATTTTTTCTAGAATTAATGAGATGACATATCATGGTACCTATGGTAAAAATTTCAGCTACTGGTTCATTGTATTTTTGGATATAACCTCTGTGGAAGATAGGGTTTTTGACTAGTCCTGGAACTATTCTCAAAATGGTGTTCTAAGAAAAATAATCATAACTTATTCATAGAGGATAAAAATTATATGAGACAAATTGAATTGAAAAGAGTACAAACCTTAGTATGTTCTATATTATTTTTAGAAGTAGATAGAAAATATTAAGTGTGTGGCATGCTCTACAAGTTTTATCTCCAGAATAGGACATAATTCAGCAAGGTCTGCCATTTTCGCTATAACTTTTGTTCTGAGAAGTTTCTGACCGTGAAATTTTTGGTAGATGGAAGAAAGATCATAGAGTATCTCTGGTTAAAATTTCAAACCTTGGCTCCAACAATTTTATAGATATGCTCTATGTAATTCATAGTTCCTGAATGGTCCTGAAATATGTTTCAAACAAGTTAGCTTGGTATTTTTCCTATGATTTTTGTTCTCGGACATTGCAAACTGTGAAATTTTCAGAGGTATGACAATACATACATTATTACATCAGATAAAAATTTCAGAATCATAAATGGACAAATGAGATCATGGTGAATCTTACAAGTTTTTATATTTGAGGTATGTTATGGCACATACTTGAGGCATATGTTGGCACTTGGTTTAAGGTATGTTATGGCACATGCTTGAGACATATGTTGGAACTTTGTTTGAGGTATGTTATGAATGTTATGGTACATGCTTGAGACACAATTTTGCATATTTTGGTACATGTTTTATGGGTGTTATGGCTCATGCTTTGGTACTTGTTTGATGGATGTTATGGGACGTGTTTGAGGGATATCTTGGCACATGCTTTATGGATATGATAGATGTTTGTTACATGGATGATATGGCACACTTGTCTTAGCATATGGTTTGATGCACATCTTGGTGATGGTCTTGGTATATGAACTATGTGAGTGGATCCGGTTATAGTTGATGATGATGTTGATGATGAGATATCAGAATCAGTGATAGATACAGTGATAGAAATAGTGACAGTAACAGGGACAGTGAAAAGTTGGATGACAGGTTTGATGATAGGTTCATTATCAGTGAAAGTTTGATTATCAGTGACAGGTTGATTATCGGTGATAGTTTTGATGACAGGTTGAGTCTAAACTTATATTTTAGGGAGGAAGGAAGGGGAAAGGAAAGGGGATCATAGCCTCCATTCAGTTGGAGCCAGATAATACAAGGATTTGGAGCTTCCTTTAGGTTGGATCCCTTAAATTAAGGGGTCATAGCCTCCTTCTAGTTGGAACTGTAGAATAGAGGAAGTTGGAGCTTCCTTAAAGTTGGAGCTTGTAAATCAAGGGGTTGGAGCTGGAGAATTTAGGGATTTGTAGTTTCCTTCAAGTTGGAGCCTATAAATAGGGGTTTGGGGCCTCCTTCCAATTGGTGTTGAATAATTTGGAAGTTGTTTCTTCCTATGAAAGTAATATTTCGATATATAAGAGATCATTTTGTGTTTTTATCCCATTTGGGTTTCCACGTAAAATTATGGTGTATTGTGTATTTGTGGTTATGATGTGATGTGTTGTTTATGGTTATATATTAAGTGAATGGAATTATTGATAAGTTAATTTTTTGATTGAAAATGGTAAAAAGTGTTCAATAATTATTCACCCCCTCTCTCAGTATTGGTGAATATTCCAACAATTGGTATCAGACAAGGGTCCTTCAAGAAAACAATCTAACCACTGGAAGGTAGATCATGGGTTACACTGATTCCATGAAGTGCACAGAAAATGGAACACCAATATTTTATGGATAGGATGGTCAGAAATATGAGATTTGGATCACAAGAATGAAAACATTTTTACATGCACACGGGTATGATGTTTGACACTCAGTTGTTACAGGATACAACACTTCAAAGAAACTAAATATTGCAACCAGGAAGGAATTGAAAAGAAACAAAAAAATAGCAATGGATTACATATGGGAAGGATTATCTAATCTGGTAAAAGACAAAATGGGAAAATTTTCATCATCCAAATAACTTTGGGATAAGCTACATAATCTCTATTTTTAGGAATCTCCTCTTAACACGGATCCAAAGTATGCTAATCAAAATAAATAAGATATTGAAACAAAACTAAAATAAAGTGCTCATCATGTCAGATACATTCAGAAGAAGAAGATTTTGAAGTAGGCGTAGTGGATTTTTAGGCTAAACTAATCAATGCTTTAAGTGAGCTATGTTAGCATTGAGAGTCACCCTCATACTACAAGAGGATAAGCACAGTATCCATAAAAATGTAAATGGATTAAAATGGTTTGAGTAGGTGGATCAACAAGACTTTAAAGAAAGGAAAAGACAACATATATCACTACATATAACTGGTGGACCATTGGGATATGGAGACATAAATAGTATGCTCATCGAAGGCATTTAAGATCCCTATCAGACAAAAGATTTGTACAGTGATGGAGAGAAGAATAAGAGAATAACATAAAAATGAATATTCGCTAAGCAAAGATCCTCTATGCAAAGAGAATTTAGACGTGTCTGAATGGTAAACAATGATAGATAGGCAACCTTACAATAGATCCTCTACTTCATCGAGAATCTATCAATCAAAGGCAAATTTTAATCCTTAAAATCAACAATACATTCAAACAAGATGAAGAATAGAACTGAGTGTATAGAATTTAGATGTGTTTGAATAGTAAACAATGATAGATAGGAAATCTTACAACAGATCCTCTACCGCATCGGGAATCTATCAATTAGAGGCAAATTTTAATCCTTAAAATCAACAATCACATTCAGACAAGATGAAGAATAGGAAAGAGAACATAGAAGACAAATCTGATGAAAAAACTCATATGAGTCTTCAATAACAATACAATTTACATCTACATGCCCCTCCGACTTACAAACTGAAATATACAATCATAAACATTTCTCAAAACTTCCTCCGGCCTTGGGACAAACCCCCCTCTCTGTACACATCATTCATCTGATGTATTTATAGTCAAAAAAATAGACATGTCTTGTTGCTTGGGAACCTCGTTTATAGTGTTGTATGTCTTCTCTTGTCTGTAATGTTCCTTCTTTCATAATGAAACTCTGGTCAGCATGGGCTTGCAGGAAAAACTACCTTATGTGGTACTTCAGGCTGACAGTTTTCTATCTCCTTGGCCAAACCCCCCATGATTCCATTTAAGGAGAGTAGTCAATTTTTCAACCACCAATCCTTATTTCATTGGCTGATTTCTCCTTGGGATCAGGATGAGGCCTTACACCTATTTTGTTGCCACATGCTGCTCTCGGATTGGGCCCTCTATAAGAATGTGATTACAGAATTTTCCAAGGGAGGTTTGGGTCCACACCGCTTCGAACCCTGCAATTCACCACCAACTACCACATACCTATTTAGCTATACCATGGTTTCGATTGTAGGATAGCTTTAATATTTTATCATTTGAGCCTCTAAGTAACTTTCTTTTGGTTCACGTGGTAGCCTCTCGTCACTTCGGAACTTCGATATGTTTGGATGGAAATCTCCCAAAGTCACTTTCCTTCGGTTGACATGGAAACCTCTCGTTACTTCGGGACTTTGGGGATTATATATAGTCATTAATCCTTGCACGAATTTTAAACTCCGATTGTTCGAGAGCCACTAATCTGAACTACACATGGGATCTCCATCGTTGAAAATCGAACCTGCCTGTTTGCTTGTATTTCAAGCCCAAAATGGACTGCTCTGAATGTTGAATTTTGCACATGGATTTTCCCTGGGCATACAACATACTTGACCGACCTGAATTTTTCAACCAGAAGAGAAAACAATTATAGGAAGGTATGCAGAAAAGAGAGAGACTCGCCCGAAGTGTAGACATAGGTTTTAACAATAACTGTACATTACCCATGACAACTTTATGTGCTAACAAGCTCAAAAAAGAAAGAAGGGAAAACAATTCCCTCAAGGAATAATTGATCAAGATAAAGGAAGGTTCTTGCTATAGGACTAATCAGTAAGTGTGGACACAAACATATCTCCCTAACTTCCATAGGAAACTAGAATAAAACAGAACATAATATAAACTTCACCTTAGACTTCATTGGCATATGAACTAGTTTAGAGAGGTACAAGTGGCATACCTTTTAAACGACGCTTGATCCTCGCTAATGTTGTCCTTGTAGCTCCTTCTTTGATTTTGTGAGATGGTGAACCTGTTTAAGAAGTACAAAACAACAAATAGATGGGGAACAAAGATATATGCATTCCAATGAATTCTATGTATATGATTAAGGAATTATACAATAAAAGTTAAAATACCTTTATAGGGAAGAAATATATTGATGCATTATATTAAATGGAAAGTGGAGAATACAACACATGCCTTGATGTTGCAAGGTCCCTTTCAATGTCTCTTTTCTCCAACACAACACACTTTTTATCCAATGCCTTTGATGAAGAAGATCCACAACTTGAGTTAAATAACTAAAGAAAATCTTTCAAGCATAATCTATAGTAGAAAGCCATGCAAATATTAGCCTATTCAACCTTAGCCTTTTCCATGAGAGATCCCTCTTTTTATAGTTTGAAAGAGAGATGGATGAGGATATTAGGATGATCCCACTAAATCAGAGAAGCAAGTAAGATCTAAATCGATCGGAGGCCACCTCATCTTCTAGAAGATTCCCTTCTAGAACATTCGTGAATTTTGACTTTTCCTATGCTTTAAGCATTGTCGCACCCTATTCACAAGAATCATGCAACGACATCTCAATCTTGTTTTATGGTAGAGTGTGATGATCAAGCATCATCTCACCCCATGCATATAACAGGGTGTGACGACCTTAATTTTTATGGTTTTTGAAAGAGGAAAGAAAACCACTTTTCTCATGGAGAAAGTCTCTTTTAATATTTTCAGGGAACATGAACACATGTTGTCAATTGACCACTGAGGTGACCAAAATAATGTGTAACAATTCTCGACAAGTAGGGAAAGTTGTCATAAATCTAAAAGCTCATTTGAATGAATCCAAAGTGACTAGAGAAGCTCTCAAGGATCAGTTGAAAGAGAAACAGTGTTTGGAAGCCGAAATAGTATCACAAAGAAAGGAAGCAGAGAAGAGAGAAGAAATTTTGACAAGTAATATTAAGGAAAGATATGAGTATTTAAACATGATTGAAGAAAAAATTAGTCAACAAGAAAGAAGACTTGAAGAATAAATCATCACCTTGAAGACCCAACTTGAATAAGAAAAGAGAACAAAAAAAGTCATGAAGATCCAGATGATGAAGAAAAAAGAATATTGTGAGAAGCTTGAAGAAGAAGTTTTCACATTATGAGTTAAAGTTGTCAAGCTCAGTAAGAATTTTGAACAGAGAGAAATATCCCCACCATTAGTAGAGAAAGTCGAAGAGAAATTTTATAGGATACTAGAAAGGAAGAATGAGAAGAAGGCTAAGAGTTATGAAAAAATCATCAAAGGCCCTATCAAGAAGGAATAATCTGAGCCCTCAAAGGAGAGCATTCCAAAAATGGAGGAAAATCAAGAAGAAAGTTATAGAAGAGACGAATATCAAAGAATACCCTCCACTTTTAGGTATCAAAGAAGCTTCAATCATTGTGAAGGAAACATTAGAAGAGAATATTGTGATCATCCAAGGCATGAATTTAGAAGGACTACATCACAAAGAAGATCATTTACTTCTAGGTATAAAAGTTTTGTTTATGGTTATTTTCTTACTTGTAATAACTTTGGACATAAAGATGTAGATTACAGAGCGTATGGAATAAATGTTCAGGCAATAAGAGTTTATGTGGCTCCCCACAATATTGAATGTTACAAATACCACAACCATGGACACATAGCTCATGATTGCAGAAGAATGATGGATACTTCTATGGAAGAAAACATTGATATGATATATAAGAAGGTTTGGAGAAGAAAGAAAAAACAAGAAGGACATGTGAATGAAGAAATCCCAGAAACCATACTCTCAGGATTTGCAGTAGTGCGATATCATGATGAATCTACATGTAAATAGAAATATGTCAATGATGAATCCACACCAGAGTGACTTCATCCACTATTTGAGGCCATCCAACTTAGAGACTCCAAATGATGTGAATATTGAAGAGAAGGAGTCTAAGCATCATCCATTGTATATTAGAGAACAATCTATTGGGAAATATAAAGTGTTTGTTTGAAAAATTTGGGAAGCAAGATTAAGAATGGCTTGATGAAAGAAATTCAGAATGTCTCATGACAGATTGGTTTATTAAGAACCAGTTTACATCCCCATGCAGAGTTTGATTTGAAGACAGAGCAGACTAGTGGAAATATTTGATTCAACTTGAAAACAAGGAATATGTAATGATTAGTTGCAGGAGATTCGTAGAATCTCTCAGAACAATGAAGCGGCATATTAGTCAGCAATGTGTGAAATTATGTAGAAGAGTTGTGGACAATTGTTATTACATATGGACATAGATGATTTCATGATATATTTGGAAGGTATAGAATACAATACTTGACATAAACCAAAAAGGATACATGACAGTGGATGAAAATCATGAGCTTAGAAGGAATTGCAAAAAGGAAGATGGACTTACTGTAAAGCATATGAATCAGAAGTAAAGTGTATTGACAGGTGAAACCAACTAGGAAGGAAAGCAACGAAAGGCACAACAATACAAAGAGAAATCATCAAGAAGAGTTGTACTATTAAGAGGATATTGTTGGATGATTATGTCATTGACGTCAGTTTAGTGAATATGACAAGCCATGATGACTTGAATTCAAGTGATGAAGAAACCTTAACATGAATTTTTTTAATATATGTTGGGAGATTACAGTAATAGGAAGCACCAATGGACAAAGAGCGTTGCAAGAGAGGAAAGAAAGCATATACAAGAAGCCCCAAATTGATCTACAAGGAATCTTGAAAAAGAATACATGGGAGAGAAATCATTTCAAGGAGTTATTCTTCATGTCAAAAGGAAAGAGAAATAAAAAAAGAAGGAGAGAAATATCAAAGAAGGTATATTGTCATGGGGGGTTAATTTTTTCCATTGATATCAAAGGAAAAGAGAAATATCAGAAGCATGAAGACTGGGGGAGCAACCCCAAAGAGAGTTACCCTTTTCCATTGATGTCAAAGGGGGAGAGAAACATGAGGTGAGAAATATCAGAAGCAATGACACAGGGGGATTATGAGTGTTTCCATCAATTCCAAAAGGGGAGATTCTTGGAAATTTGGTTTTCATTAATTTCAACCCTAAAAGAAGTATGTAAACCCTAGAAGAAGCCCCGAAGAAAGTCCAAGAATCCCCTAGAAGTGATGGGTTTATTTGAAGGAATAAGTGATGGGTTTATTTGAATGAGTATCCAAAGAGGTCCCCTAATGTTGTAGCTTTAAGCATAGCCCTCATTGAAAGAGGCTTTGAAGAATCCTACAAGAAGCCCCAGAGGTGTGGTCATGAAGAATGAAGTTTTTTGACATAGTTCCCCACCTCAACAAGGTCTGCTTACCTCCCGGCCTTTGGATATTCAATCTCCTCTGAGCAGAAATGGCTCCTCAATTCCCATAGGAACATTCAAAAATATGACCATAGGTCCTTTTACGAACTCATCCCACGTGAACATGCACTAGATCTGATCTCCCTTCACGTGACCACTGGCAGTGACCACAGGCCTTACTCAAAAGGCGTTATGCACTTTGCGATCTTGGGTGTCCTATTATGGGCCAACCTTGGTTCCCCACACTCTCGAGTTTTGATTTACCAAACTAGGGCCTAGCACTAGCTGTCTCCTCCCTTAGCTTTCAACCATATCACTTCTATCCAAACCCTGGGGCCCACCTCCAAGCGCGTTGGAATTTCGCGTATCGGGAACTCCTGATGTGATTCACCTCCTCTCTCTATAGGTCCTAACTCTCGATTTCAAACACCTCAGATCAACAACCCTCATTCTCTCGCAATACGATGAACCAGATCCTTCTCTCACGAATCAAGAATTCGCGTATCGGTACTTTGGAACGACTCCCTCCTTCGAACCTCCGACTCCCTATTTCCAAATATTTTGAAGAGCCAAATCAACGACTATCACTCCTTCAAATATGGCGGCTACTATCTCTCCTTATCTTTCTAATATTGAAAGACTCTCACCCTTAAATTCCTTTCAAATTCACTGGATCTAACGGTCCACGGATATCGGCATTTCTCCCTTCGAGAATTTCCACCATCCATTCAGGATCTTGATGTTTCCTGGACAAATAACACAGCGCCTTTTCTCTTGAGCTTGATTTCAGCAAGGTGACTTCGACCCTCGTCCTTCCTTTGGGATTTTCCAAGTCTCTATCCTTATTGAACTCGATTCTTGATGCAAACTCAAGGATTCTAAGGAATCCTGCATGCACTCCTTGCGACTTCACGATAACCTTTGGTTATTTGGAAATTCAACTTTGTGCAGTCCTTGCAACAGAAGTTCTTCAACCACTCTCTTGGGTTGGAAAAGTCTAAGACTTCGACCTGGCCTGCGCAAACCTTGCATGACTCTGTGCTATACTTCCACTTTTATTGGTATAAGAACAACTCTATCTCTCTTGATATTTTCTGAGGTACACCTTGGAGTCTTTTCAATTCACTCCTTGCAGACTTTCACTACACTCCTTGTAGGAATTCTCAGGACGAGAAGAAATTGAAACTTATACTCTCCCTCTCACAGACTTCATACATTCAACATGAAATCACATACATAAACAACATTGAAACAAATGCATAACAAAGTATATAAGAAAATTGTACACATACCATCCAATAGATGCAAACAGTAACCATAAAACACCATGAAATTGGATCAAAGAATTCGTGTATTAATTCAATTGCTTATGTACATGGTTTCAATAGCAACAACTATCTTCTCATACAACTTCTACAATCTCTGTTTTTTTCTGTTCTCTTTCTCTACCGCTTAATTATAATGAGAATAATACAATACATATGAGGGAGTCTTCTTGAGATTTTCCCTCCTACAACTCTAATCTATATTATTGAATTAAAGACTACCAACTACTTTACATTCATTACAATAAATGCCTCCATCCAATAGATGAGAGAAAACGCTTAAGATCTACGTTACAATCCCAAAACATTAAAAGCAAATACATCCCCCTAGCTATTACATTAATGGTTCATATTTTAAAATTCAAAACGTCTTCAAAATGTGGGTTGGTGTATATCCATCTATCCTCCACTTGCACTTGCTGACAATGCTCCTGCATCATACTCCTCTTGCTGAAAAATTCATGGACTCCTGTCCATGATCTCCTACACCGTATGTCCATGTTTTTGTATATCTACTTCACTTTCCCAACTAGCATCCTCAATTGGGTGTTCCTTCCATTTCACCAAATATTCAAGATATGTCTTCCTCTGGGTCTTCTTGCCAATTCTTTGGTCAATGATCTTTTCCATTTGCGGCCTTTCAGCTATAGGCATATGTTTGACCCACTGAACTTAGTTTTGATTCTATCCCCTTCCTATTTCATCTTCTTTGTAAGGATATAGAACTGCTATGTTGAATATGGGCGATATTCTCACATCATCTGACAATTCTATCTCATAAGCATTGGCCTCAAATTTCAGTAAAATCTTACACAGCCCTATCTTTTTTATTTTCATCTTATTATACATTCCCCCTGGGAACCTTTCTTTTCTTAGGTGTGCTAAGACTAAATATCCCAGTTGTTCGTGCTCTTTTCGTCAATGTGTGAGAAAAAAGTGAGCACTTACATGCCTAGTTGGGCTCTTCTAGTCATGACAGCTGTAATGCAAAAGGTTAGAAAGAAAACAGTAA
>JZKD02S0550514.1:0-10908 GCA_000966675.3 Picea glauca
TGTCTGAGCGATTTTGGGGCCCTTATGTTGTTTGTTGTTGTAGCGAAGATGTTGCTTCTTGGGATACTTGGGTTTATCTTTCTGCTGGGAAACTAAGGCTTTGTTGGAGGTACCTGCAGTGTTGATCACTCCAAGTTGTACAAGCTTATCTTCCTCTCTAATAAAAGCAACCCAAAAAGACTCAAGAGTGGGTTTTTTATAAGTTGTCCCTAGATCCTCTCTCATGGACTAAACGGTAGATACAAACACAGAATTGCACTACCTAGCTTAGAGAGAATAAGATAGATGCAATGCTCTTCCTCCATCTTTATCTCACATTCTTCACATAAAATTATGAGTGTTTTAAACTTAGATAGATAGTCTCCAATGCAAGAAAAATCACTTGGATTTAAAGTCAGTACTTTATTTTCTAATTGTTGTGCTTGAATAATATTGAGTTTACCAAACACAGTTTCAATCTTTTCCCAAGCTTCGTCGGGGTCATCAATTTATTTAAGGTGGAACCTTAAATCAGGAGAGATTGAAATTTTGATTAGTCCATGTGCTTTGTCACTCCTATTAGCCCATTTGATTTTCTTATCAACAATAGTGGGTTATTTTTCATTTCCTAAGGTAATCCGATACAAGCCTTTACTTCTTAATAAATCCTCCATACGAGATTTCCATTGGAAGTTGTTGGTGCTAGTAAGCAAAATATTACTGGAAGAAACCATATTAAATATGTAGATTATATGGATTTAAAAATTGAAACTAATAATCTAGATGGAAAGATCTCGAAAAATTATGCGGTTTTAAAAAAAACAACACTAAAAACGAACTTCAGATGTGAAAGTTATGCCTTTTAAAAAAAAGGCATAAACTGTAACCAAAGGACCACATGGTGGTGTAAGTTGTTTTATGAAGTGACTCGCTTTTATAAAGAGAAGTGGGGATCACTTTTACAATGAAGTTACTTTATAAAGAAAAGTTGCATGCAAAATAAATAACTCTAAAATAAAATATTAAAGCTACTTATAGTGATTCACTTTTATACTTAAAGTGAAATACACTTTACAATTTGAGCATGAATTTAAAAAAAAAAATAACAAAAAAAAAGACTTGAACTCAAGACCTCTTACTTAATAAGACAAATTTTAACCAAATGGTCTAGAAAAACATATTGTATTGTTTAGCAAGATGATTGGGGTTGTTTTTGTTGTTGTTGTTGAAGACGGCCTTGGAGAGGGTGCTAAAAAAAACTATTTTCACACAAGAAAAAAAAATCGCTTCTCGATGACAACAAGGGTTAGATTTCGGTTAGCTTACCCGGAAGATGCACATTTTCCTATCTATTTCTAATTTATGGAGATCGCACGGGGCGTGGAGCAAAGAGAATACACAAATCTAAAAGAGTAGCAACCCAGAAACAAATAATATTATGTAAAAAAAAAAAAAAATTGTATTCAGGCTTTATACCTCCGGATTTGATTGAAATGGTTGGATATTAGGAAAACAAAAACCTTTTCGAGTGAAAAAAAAAGTGTTTATGACTAAAAATAGCACTCTGGATGCAATGGAACAGTCCTCTCAGCCCATAAATGTACTCAAATGACAAAAAATGGAGATGAGGCAACTCGGCTTCATGATCTCGATCTACAACAGGAGTGGGTCTTCAAACAAGCTCTGATACCATGTTTGACAACACAGATATTCCAAAAAAGGACGAACACCTTCAGTAACCACTCACACAACTAGATCAAATATCAACACACCAATGCTTTGACATGGTAAAACCCCTACGGTGAAACATCCACGACCCCAACCAACGTGGCTACTTGGAGCAGTTTATTAATACAAAAGAAAAAGATTACCGAGAGATTTTACAAGAGTTTTTCTCACAATTGATCATCGAAAAATGAACCTCTGTGCTCTTTAAATAGAGATCATGGACCAATCGGGTGTTAAGCCACAAATCAATGGTTGTTAAGATCGAGGAGAATATGACCTGTCAGATCACTCTATGTCGAGAACATATCGTGACCGTCGGATTTCCCAACTACAAATGCATACTAATGCATACTAAATAAACACACTAAGAAACACACTTTTACCTAACGACACATTAAACCAAGTAGATATTAACTAACTCCTAAGTGTTTAAATATCCTAACACACTCCTCCAAAAAATGCAGTAGAACTAGTCATCCATACTTAGAAGGATGTGAAATCCAGGCACATAATTCTAGATAGAGTGAAGTATTATTTGATCCCTCATTTATTGGGAAAGACAACTTCTAGGGACATGTTGGAGGGTCTGAAGAGTTTATTTCAGTGTAAAAATGAAAATCACAAAATGGTGTTGAGAGATAATCTCAAAGACACGAATATGATAGGATCATACACGGTGACAACCTATCTCGCCTAAATCCGACTGATTTGATATGAGCTGGTTGCACTTGGAGAGATAGTGGTCGATTCAGAATTGGTGAGGACATCATTAAAAGGCTTAAAAAATTAGTGGACATCATTCATCAAGTGGATCATGGCATGTGAGAACCTCCCTAATTGGATGAGGTAGTGGGATGCCTTCATTCATGAAGAACTTAGAGATGAAGAAATGAATGGAGGTTGACACAAGAGTGATGATGAGAACCTTTCTCTTGCCATCTAGGAAAAGAAGGACAAGTTCAAGAATATTATCGGTGGAGAGTCTACCTCTCAAGAAGGCAAGAAGAAATACATGAGAAAATTCAAGTGCTTTTCATGTAACAAGTTTGGGAATTATACAGGGAAATGTCCCAACAAGAAGAAGGGTGGGAATGAAACATAACTGGAGGTAGTTACGTTCAAAAAGACTCAAATATATGTGTTTTCCAAGAAGTTTGATAGATAGAGTTCTTACTTGTTTCCCATACTTCCTTGGGCACCATATCAGTTGGTGCATCACTAATATATAGTTGAGTCACGTGTCATATGACAGGAGAAGGAGAGTTGTTTGAGAGCTTCACATAGTTTGACTCAGATGTCCATGTGGAACTTGGTATGGGAACCAAGCATGCAGTAAAGGGATATGGAATAGTATCATTCCAGATGGATTCAGAAGGCGTGATGAGAGTGATGTGTAGAAATTTTGATACACTTAATGTATTCCTACGATTCTCCTGATCTAACAATTATATTCCACTGTTAAATACAGAATTGCTTCTACTATTATTCTTGTGGAAAATTAAACCACGATCACAACCACAATCACAAAGTGAAATATCAAGAACACATAACACATAATATTTTTTGGGAAATCGTAAAGCTAAAAACCCCACTATCATATATTATGTATATCACGAATCATGAAACAATCTCATACAAAACTCTAATCCAAGAGATCTCAGTACAATACAATCGTCTCACACTGTCATACACAAATCAACAAATACATGTGCTAATTCCTGTGTCCAGGCAGCTTGCCTCTTCTGCACAATCTCTACAATTCGAATTCTCACAATGATCGAATCATACATGAATTGCCTAGCCTGCACATGCTCATAATCATATCCACTGCATGTGTGATCAAATCACAATTGATAGCCAAACTGTCCCTTTCACCTGTTATCTCAATTGGGTCTCCATTGGATCTAACATGCATGTAGTTAACCGTGGAAAATCTTCAGTTGCATGTGAGTTCGTTGATTAAATGAACTCTCACTAGTGCATGTTTAGTTACAACTAGTACAACTAATCTTAACTCACTTAACTACACTTATAATTCTATTACAAATCCAACTCACTCAGTTATGAATGAAATAATAGATTAATATTTATTGTCCAATTTATTTAAGGGAAAAATAAATTAGACACATGTTTCTTGTTGACTTTTCAACATGATGGACATGTTATGGGTGGTAGAACTCAAGAGGAGTTTTCTATCAGTGTTAACGATTGAGAAGAAGGGATTTGGCATAGTATTCTAATATGTACATGAGATAATAAAGCCCAAAGTATATGGCTCATACATAGTAGTTGTTCTTGGAGTTAGAGAGAGAAACTTGTATAGGCTAAAGGACCATCCTACGCGAACAATGGAAAGCAACAAAGTGGCAGAGAACAAGGAGCAAGTAACTTCGAAGGTTGAGCAGCTCAGAGGGAGTCACCCTTCAGGTTCAAGTGGGAAGGAGTAGCCTTCCAATTCTTTCAAGAAGGATTCATGGTATGAGATGACCATGCAGGATGCTCATAATCAGGGGGATTCTAGAATCATGTTCAAAGGAAGTGAGTTTTCAAAGATGAGTCTGAGAAGGATGGTAGGGATAGATTTTGTTTCATAAGGAGAAACCATTTAGGTGGATTGGAGAGTATCCATGGTAGTAGATCTGGTAGTGAAGACAGAGCCACATCTAGGTGGTAGAAATACATTGCTCGTTAAGAGGGAGTGTTGATGCATGGTAGCATCAGACAGGTATTTCCACATAGGTCTATGTATCTAGACACATGGAAATCATCCAAATCCTTCTATCCTTGACTTTACTTTAATTAAAGTAAAGTGATTTTATTAGTGTGTTGATTTTTATTTAAGGAAATGCTTTAATTAGCATTAGTGAATTAAATAATATTCGTTGATCTAAGGTGAGGTGAGAAGTAATCTCAACCATCAATCACTTTGGAGATTAGGGATAGATCAGAACTTAATCTTATAAAAACAATGTTAGGGTAAGTGAGAAGATACTTTTACACAGAGATAACAAAGAAGGACTGTTGATAGTGTGCAATCATTCAAGAGTGTAGAAGCAAAGAAGGACTTTTGCTTACACATGATACATTGTATGAGTGAGGAGATATCAATGATTATGTGAAGAGAATTTCATCCAATTGTTGATGCAAAAACCATCTAGTATAAAAAATCATACCTCCACCCATTAAAAATTATCCTTATTCACATGTATGAGAATGATTCAAACCTCTTTCGTATGTGCAATCAAGAATAGTGCAGATCACATAATTTTCATGTTTCATAAGTGATATGTCAACAAGTTGAAGAATGGAGACAAGTAGCCATTATTGCTAAGCATCAAATTCAAGCACATCCAACCATCAAATCATGTTAAGAATCATGAATTATAAACTTTCATCATAATACCATTGTTTTTATATATGTTGTGGGAAATACTTGAAAATAAACTTTTATGCGTTTTCTTCTAGGGGACCCTGCCTATTAATATTATATCATAGTATACTTATATGCCTTGCAATCATTTATAGGCTTTATAAAAAGTGACAAGATTTTGAGTCAACACTCACGAGTTAGAAAATTAGTTATTGACTTTAATTCCAAACGATTTTCCTTGCATTGAAGATTACTTTTATCTAAGTTGAAAACACTTAGAATTTTGTGTATAGAGTGCCAACTAGATCTGAAGGAAGAACAATGCATATATGTTATTCTTTCGAAGCTTGGTAGTGCATATTCTATTTTTGTATCTACCTTTTATGCCACTAGATAATATCTAGGGAGTGCTTATAAAGAACCCTCGCTTGAGTATGTTTTTTATTCTCTATTTCAAGAGTAAGATAAGCTTGTGTAACTTGGATTGATCAACACTGCAAGTACATCCAACAAATCCTTAGTGGCCCAATAGAAAGATAAATCCATAAATCCCAAGAATCAACATCCTTGCCACAACAACAAGCAAAACAAGGCTCCCAAACCCTCTAAGCCAACTTCCTCTCCTAATGGTGACAAAGGAACAAAATCTAAAAATAAGAAGACTGATAGACATTGCAATTTTTGTGGGAAATATGGTCATGTGGAGTCCAAATGTTTTAACAAGATGGAAGCTTTGGAAGCGGTGATGAAGAATCACAACATCAATATTGATTCTTCTTCTTCTAACTCTTCTTCTCACAGACATGCATTTTTTGCTTCTAGTTTCTCCTTGAATGCAACTTCTACTTCTTCTTTTGATGAGTGGCTTATTGAGTATGGAGCATCTTATCATATGGCTAAGGATAAAGCCGTATTTTTTATTATAAATGAATATAACACCAAGAAAATATTTGTTGTTGATGATAGGTCTCTTAGTGTTGTAGGGTCTGGAACAGTTCAGGTATATAATGGTCATTTTAATGATGTATTATGTGTTCCAAGTCTTTCCTACAACCTTCTATCAATATATCAGATTACTCATTCGGGTGAAGGTAAAAATGTAGAGTTTTCGCCTCACCGTGTTGTAATCAAGGATTTATAAGATCCCAAATATGTTCTTGATATTAGAATTGTTGATGATATTACTAGGTTGTACAATTTTGACAACTTTGGGACATCACCCTTTCCATCAGTTTTTGTTGCTCATAGTGATGACTTGAGCAAACTTTGGCATGAGCAGTTTGGTCATCTAAATTATTGCTCATCGCAACAACTATGTAATCAACAAATGGTAATTATTCTTCCTCTTGTTTCTTGTAGAGATGGTGTTTTTTTCGGTTGTGTTCTCAACAAACATCATCGGGACAGTTTTAACAAGCGTGCCTCTTAGCACACCTCCGCCCCATTCATAGTTTTTTCATAGTTACTTGTGTGGTCCACTTTCTTCTCCTTCTTTATATAGGTGCAAGTGTTTCTTAACTTTCATTGATGTCTTTTCCAGACACACTTGGGTTTACTTTTTAAAACTTAAGAGTGAAGTTTTTGGCAAGTTTTTGGCCTACAAGGCCCTTGTAGAAAAGCAATTTGGACATCAAATTCAAAGGTTAAGAACAAATAATGGAGGCGAATATGTGAAAAATAATTTTACAAGTTATTGCACTGCACATGGCATCCAAATGCAACACATTGTTGCATACACACCACAACAAAATGGTGTTAATGAGATAAAAACCACACATTAAAATAAATGGCTAATTGTATGATCCAATCTAAGGGAATAAGTCTAAATTATTGAGTGGAAGCCATTAAATATGAAAATTACATAGTAAATCACACTGTCACAAAGGATATTAAAAATATAACAACGGAAGAAGCATGGAATAACATTAAGCTAGATGTAATCTGCTTCTGTGTATTTGGAAGTGTAGCATGGGCTCACATTCCTCGTGATAAAAGGAAAGCTTTAAAGCCTAAAAGTGAGAAGTGTATTTTTGTTGGTTATTATAAAGAGGTCAAAGGTTATATACTTCTTCAACCTCATTCAAATGAAAGTATTATTCGAACATATGTTAAAATTGATGAAAATCTCTTGGTCTGTGATCCCAATTCAATGTTTGTGCTTTCTTCAGCTTGCGATCCATATTCGATGTTTGTGCCATCTTCCATTCCTATTCTGGTTTCTTCTTCGGATGATGATGATAGTGAGGATGAAAATCCACCTCCACCTGCTCACCTTCCTCCAAACGAGTCCATTGAACACGAACCTAAAGCAACACCAACGCTTCCTAGATGCATCCATTCAACTCAAGAATCAACTAGTGATCTTGTCGGTGATCCTTCATTTCATCGTCGAATACGTTCACAAATCCAACGAGCCTCTTCTCTTTTGGATCAAGTTTTAGAGACTCATGATCCAGAGACATTTGCAGAAGCTTCAGGTCATCCATATTGGTACACAATAATGAATGAAGAGTATTGCTCTTTAATGGAAAATGATACTTTGGATCTTGTACCACTTCCGAAAGGAAGAAAAATTTTCAGATGTAAATGGGTGTACAGAACTCAGTATGAATCAAATGGAAGTTTTGAAAGATAAGAGGCCCAGTTAGTTTCCAAAGGATTCTCTCAAGTTGAAGGCATTGACTATAATGAAACCTTTTCCCCCATAGCCAATTCCATTTGCCTTATTCTTGCCCTTGTTGCCTCACATAAATGGGAGGTCCATCATATGGATGTTAAATATGACTTCCTGCATGGGGATTTGAAAGAAGGAATATACATGGAACAACCTACTGGCTATTTCTAGAATGACTCCAGCCTTGTTTGTCACCTTAATAAATCTCGTTATGGTCTTAAGAAAGCTCCTCAAGCTTGGTATGCCAAAATGGACAACTTTCTTCTTGATATAAGCTTTTCTAGATGTCATTTTGACCCTAAATTCTATACCAAGAAAGTAGGAAGCCATATCATAATCCTTATTCTTTATGTTGAAAACATTACCCTCACTAGTAGTGACCCAAAAATTTTAAACCATGTGAAAACTAACCTTAATAAGAAATTTGAAATGACTGACTTAGAATATTTGCACTATTTCCTTGGCCTCCAAGTTTTGCAAACCAAGGAAGGATTTTTTCTTTCCGAGTCCAAGTATGCATGTGACCTTTTGTGTCACTTTCACATGGAATATTCTAAACTATCCCCTTCTCCCATCCAGTCTAGAGTCAAACTTGTTGCCACATGTATTTCTCCCAAATTTGATGCCACTTTGTACCATTAGTTAGTCGGTTTCCTCTTATACTTGAATCATACCCACATTGATATTTCCTTTGTTGTAGGTATTATTTCCCGGTATATGCAAACACCCAATGAAATCTATTGGAAAGAAGCTAAAAGGATACTTCGGCATGTCTGGGGTACAATTTAGTTCGGGATACATTACATCTTAGGTGATACTCCTTTGTTGGTTGGTTTGACTGATTTAAATTGGGTCGAAAACCCTGATGATCGAAATTCTACTGTAGGTAATTGGAACATAAATTGTTGATGGTTCATCACACATCTCATGGGTTCAGTTAGTTGAGAGGTCGACCTACATCTAGATACAATCAGTTGAGCGATCGACCAACACATCACACCAGTTGGTCAAGTAGTCGACGTGCCTATCGGATGGATAGTCGACCAATGGTCAAAGATATTTATGTGGTGGATCAACTAGCCCAACAATCGACTACAAGTTATACATGTAGGCGGTCAGGTTGAGTCCTGTCAAGTCGACTTGATAGAGCGGATTTTGCAAAGTTAACTCTAACTATCGATGGTTACATGTGGGCAAGATCTTCTAGATTCTATGGAAATCAAATAGATATTGAGGCTATAAAAAGAGACCCCTTGGGTCATTTTCAATCATGTAAATCGATATTGTGTAATAGATCATGCGAATCAAGATGTGCAACATGCACGGTGATGTTCTAATCACAATGCGCTCTGCTTAAGTCTTGTAACAGTGTCTTTAGACACCACCCTTTTTTGAAATTTTTTGTTCCTCTTCAATTATCTTTAGTACTATGTTCTCTGTTTCATATCGTGTTCCACCCTATTCCCCAACATGGTATCAGAGTCGATGGTTTGCAAACATTGACTTGTTATTCACAAACCTTGATAACTCAGATATGTTCTATGTGTTAGAATGTAAGTGGATGTGCTCATTTTACCATTGACAATACCCTTGTCACCCAACCATAGGTCGAAGCCACCCTCTGAGCACCTTAAACTTGACAGAGAATCACTTTGAAAGCAAACCCTAGGCTAGATAGCCAAACAAAGGGTAGTGCACCCTTCCCCAAGGATAGCGCATCAACAAGAGATGATCAGATAGTCCAAACCCTAGACAATAGATAGTCCAAGTGTAACTGCTAGCTGCAGCAGCTGCAACGACAACTCTCCTCCAAACCTGCACAGAAACTGGGCAAGTGGGCAACTGTAGTGTGCACAAGTGTTGCTCTGCAATTCTGAGACTGCCTACCAGAATGAGAACTGGCCTCTTGTATTTATATTAATTCTGGCTAACTGCCTTGGCCGAATTCTCATTCTGGTTATCTGTCTATTCAATATATATTATTATTTCTGGTCAACTTCTTCTCTTGGAGGCTAATAACCTAATATAAATGATCTTCTTGAGCCGAAAAGTCTTCTAGGGTTATTGGCCAACTCATTAGGGTTTCTTCTTGGATCCCAGAGTATTTTATCCTCGTCAGATTTACACGTGGAGGTAAATACCTCCCGCAGCTACCATAATATCAACACTGTGATTGACTATGGGTTGGTGGTTTTTTGATTGGAACTTTGAAACAGACCAGTATGTCTATATATTGAACATGTCTTCGAAGATTGATCCTATTGTTTTGATTGGATCAAATTATGCATTATCAACACCAGATATGGAAACCCTATTGAAGAGTAAAGGATTGTGGGAGTATACCAAGGTGGTGATTCTAGATCCAACAAATGATCAGACCAAGTTTGATGTTGATGGAAAGAAAGATGAGGCTTTGGGGTTCATCACGACCTACATCTCGTGAGAGATTCATTTTAAACTTAGTGGAATCGATTGTCCTCATCAAATCTGGGAGAAGTTGAAGACCTTTTTCAATCGAGTCGACGAGAGCTACATCATGCAGTTGGAGAAAGAGTTGATCTCTCTCGATTCTCATTCCTTTGAGATAATGGAGGACTATTGTGTGTGTGTCAAGGAACTCCAGCTGAAATTGGGTGAATGTGGAAAGAACTATCTGAAGAAGGATGGACAATTCATCAAGTTGGTCCCAATGAACTTTAGAACACCATTCAACGTGTTCATGTCGAATTTCCACACCAACTAGAAAGCACGCAAGGAATATGGTAAGGATTATACCTTTGAATCTTTCTATGGTATTTTAATCATTGATCGACATAGATTGCTTGGAGAAAGTAATATTGGTGGTAAAAACTAGGCCCACTTTCATAAGGGAAAGGGCAAGATGGATTTGAGGAATAGAGTGCAGTCTGATGTCTCTATACAAAAACATGCACACCATGACCATGGACCCCAGAGACAACCAAAATGAAGTCGAAATAATAATACATGTCAATATTGTGGAAAGGCTATATATGTGGAGAAAAAATGTTATAAGAAGCGAGACGATTTAGAGGAGAAGGTTGAACGCCTTGAAGGAGATGTGTTCATTGTTCATCAACCCATTGATAATTTCACCTTCCAAGTTGGGACTTCTCAAGCCTTGTTATCCCATACCGCG
>JZKD02S0550536.1:0-16443 GCA_000966675.3 Picea glauca
CTTGCTTGGGCTCATGAAAGAGTCAAATACTTTTTTTCTTAGAAAAGTTTAAGGGGGAGGGAACCCTACCCTACCCTATCCATAAGAGCAAGTTTCAAACACTAGGCCTAGATGGGCCAGAGAATAGTCACAAGACTAGTTTTCCAGGGCTAAGATGGGCATATTGAAAGTGTTTTCTACTGCAAGGAGATTATATACATAAACTCTTTGAGGGGAAGGATTGCAGATTTGAATTTTATTGAGAATTTACTTAAACAAATTGAAGCACTCTAGATTGCAGGAGAACTAGAATCATATCGTTTATTTGGTGGAATAATAGCCACTACTACAAAAGTGGGATTATCCTCATAGACACTTATAACAAGACTTGGCTACAAATGGCATAAACCTATTATATGAATACTTGAGTCCAGGGAGAGAATGGACTGAATAGGTTTCAAGGTAGCCTACAAATGTGGGGTTATGAAGCTTCTGGTAATTACAATTGCTTCTTAAATAAGATATTAGGCCTTGTAAGTATAATTCACTATGACTAGAGGCCTTATGGAAATATGTGAGGTCAACTTACTTGACCTATCATAAGTGAAAACCTACTATTAGGATAATTCCCTTTTTGCAAAGTAAAAAGGAGTCCTATGGACTAAGAATAACCCTCATGGAAGAAGTGAATTGACATGAGCAAGTTCAAAAATCTCATGGTTGTGCTAAGGGAGTGTATATCCCTATTAAATTAAGGGTGTGTCTATGCATGAGGATGAAAGAGGTAAGCAAGTGGAATACATCTGCACTACAGGCATGAGTAAAATGTTTGGTGCATATGATATGCTGGAATGCATAGGGAAAATACTGAGCACTCATAAAACTTGCATATAGAACTATTATAGTCTTTCATTAGATGTAAAATATGGTGATGTCATAGATCATATGGTTAGTGATGATATGATTATAGAAACATAAGTAAAATGCTGATAATATTGATTGTATATTACACTATGAGGATAAGGTAGAATGTTAATGAAATGTTGATCGCAAAGGTGGTAAAGGAAGTGTTGAGGCACTTCTAGATGACCAATGGGTCAGGTGGGCATCCAGATGATCCGATATCTTTTCATTCGATGAATTATTAAAATAATTATATTAAAGAGTGTAAATGAAGCTCGTGTGCAACATCATTAAAGAAGACATAATCATGGAGAAAAGATGAGAAGAAGAGCAAGGACACAAGACATGATAACGAAGTTTGTCCCAACAATGGACTACGTCTCCGAGCCTGCTTTGAAGTGGAGAGGCTTTATATATCTCAACAATAAATTGACATAAATTACATGGCTATACCTCAAATTGGAAATGGCCTGCAGATTTGCTGTCTGGATGAAAAATCTGACTGCACCACTGGATTCGTGGTGAGGAATCATGTAGAAATGACTGTCAAATCATGAAATTATGACATTGCTCATCCTAGGCCCCTCCTTGGCTCTTTTCCTTGTAAATCGTGCCAATGCAGCCTGGAATAATGACTGAACCTGCATTGAAAAACATGCTCATACTTTGCTAGGCATGGACCCATAACTTGACATAAAGTTGGGTTTAAAACAAAGTTTGTGGGTAGATTTCCCAACCTAATCCATTGGTATGTTGGTAATAAGAGACTAATGTTAGGGGGGAGGTCCCGGGGTCAAACCTGCAGGCCTTCCCCTTTTAGGTTTTTGTTATATAACACATTTTAAATATGATTAACATTATATAACAATAGTGCTAACCACCGTGGTTCGTTGGTAATGAATACATATATATTTAAACACTGTTTTTTTATATATGTTTTTTAAACCATAGCCCAACTCTATATTAAACCATCTGTTACCTCTCCTGCCAACATTGTGATTTGATGGATGCACGAAAATATGGATAATGTGACGTGGTCGGATGTTATAGTATGTCTGTCGAGATACGACCATATTTTGTGGGTTGCCGGCCGGTCCGGGCGTCGGGTCCACCGCCGGCTGGCCTAGCGGCCATATATATATATGATTTGGTCGGTTCCTAGCCCTCATTGTGCGTTTTTGGGGTGCCATGTGGCACCCAATGATGGGCCACATGGCATCCTATCATTGACCTTCTCTATCTAATCATTCTTGCCATGTGTTGTGTTTTTATGAGGCCATCGGGTGGCCTTTGGGTGGTGCCATGTGGCATCATCTAGGGGTGCCATGTGTCACTCGCCAATTGGACCAAGTGGCCATCAAAACTGCCAAATCAACATTCCATGTTTTAGCTCCTGGGTGGTGCCACATCAACTTGTTGATGTCATCATTACGCCATGGTGACATCCTAATATCCATATAGAATAGTCTTACCTGTAAATTCATTGATCTTCACGCCCTTATACCTCAAAAAAACTTGGGTCCCTTACCCATACCTTTGTGCTACCGTACTTTCTTCAAGGGATGTGTTCCATTGGTAGTGATTGTGTGTCATTGGTTAGTAGCTGTGTGCTGCTAGGAATGGTTGTGTACCATTGGATAGTAGTTATATACTACTATGGATAGACATAGTTGTGTTCTATTGGCTGGAATTGTAGGAGTTTTATGCTACAATCTGATTTCCATGGAGACAACCACTAGTGTTGGAGATGTTTTCCATCTAGATGGATAGTTAGTGTGCTAATGGACATACATTCTCTAGGCAGAGAATGGTCTCAACATAATGAATTGTTGGTGGACATACATTCTCCCTGTAGAGAATGGTCCAAGTTGAAATATTGTTGATGTATCATGGACTGGTATTTTCCTAAGGCACAGATTGGGGCCCAATTAGGAAAATGGTTCAGGACCGATATTCTCGTGAGGCATAGTTATTGGCTCGATCATGATGAATATTTCTCCCCCTAAGGACATGGCGTCTCAATTAGGGTGGTTGATATGGAACATATATTTTCTAAGGCATCTGGGTATAGATTGATCTCTATGGTACATATGACCCAATTAGAAAATAGTATGAGACTGACATATCTATAGGAATGGTCTCTGTAGCCCATAGGGTGGATTTTAGCATCTATTAAGACAACTATTCTTCTAATAAGCATGTCCGAATTATAAGAATTGTCCTTGTATCAGTCTGTTGAGTGAGTACCTTTTTATGCATCATGCATGTTTACTCAGATGCAGTATGGCCTCGAGAGATGAGCAGTTGATGCTATCAGATGAGACTGATAGTGGTGACGATGCTCGTGATGTGATCATGAGATAGCCCGTGTGGCAATGTTGTTGCTACCAGTTGAATGGTCTATTTATGCTCAAGACCAATGCCTTTAATACCTACCTAGATAGGATGGAGTGTTGATATTATGGTAGCTACGAGAGGTAGTAACCTCTTCATGTAACCTTTGACGAGTCTAGAATATTTCAGGAAGCAAGAGAAACCCTAGAAGGTTAGGAAATAACCTTAGAAGACAAGTCGGCTCAAGATAATAATTTATATTAAATTATTATCCTCCAGAAGTAGAAGTCAACCTAGTCAGGTCACTTGGAGGACTATAAATAAGTGGGCGAGAGCTCATTTGTCACTCTCACATTCACAATTGCATAAAGACAAGTGGTGCGCATGACTGGAGGAGAGTTGAAGCTGTTGCAGTAGTGACTTGGTATTTTGGTTATGGTTTGGACTTTTTTCCTTGGTTATGGTTTGGACTCTCTGCTTGGTGCGCTAGCTTTGGATAGAAGTACATTACCTTGGTTGGCTATTGGTTCTAGGGTTTGCTTCCAGAATTATTCTATCTGTCAAGGTTAAGGTGCTCGAGGGTGGCTTTGACCTATGATTGGGTGAAAATATTGTTATATTGTCTATGAAGAAACGAGCACACCTATTATTCTAACAGGTTATGGGCCCACACTATCTTTAGAAAATCTAACCACTGGAAGGTAGATTGGGTGGTTTTGCTCAGTTGCAGTTGTAGTTATAGTCAAAGATTTTGTTGCAACAACGAAACCTTAACCCTTGTGTTGAGGCACCTTAAGTGAAGCAATTGACCTAATTCCTAGATAACTTAGTGCGCCCTCACCTAGCGCACCTCTTGGTACTCTTAGCAAGCCAAGACGTTGAGTTTGAGTTGTTGGTAAAAGTCAAAGTCAAAGGTTGACCAAGTCAAAATAGTCATGACTTACTCTATGAAGTCAAAAAACAAGTTAGAATAGGTTTCTAACTTCAGAGCATGAAAGACAAGGATTAAGCTCATCCTTGCCAAGAATAAAGTGTTGGATATAGTGAAAGGGAAGATCATGGAACTACAGTTTGAAGTAGGAAAAGAGAAGGAACCTCAGAATGCGAAAGTCATGAAGACAAAAGACCTAGCATGAAGAAAGTGTACATTGTGCCCGAGAGAGATCCACTGAATCAAACGTTATGAGGTTTACCAATTCTCTAACAGCTAAAACTCTAGTCCAACAAAGTCTTTCTAAGGTTTACCATCACAGATGGGTACCAAAGGTGTGTTCCTATACATGTTCTTTTAATTTGTATCATTAGAATGAGTCTGTTTGTAGGGAATGCACAAGGGATCTTGTCTAAAGCACTGATATTGGATTCATTGCAGTCAGAAGATCAACACACTCTCCAGGTTTGACTTGATATATCTCTGGCTGTTATGGCATACGATCTAAATTTATAAGGTTTAGATCATATTCTCTAACTTAGTTTTCTATCAAAGAAAACATATTGTCTTGGATCTTTATTTTGCTTCTTGTCTTGTTCCGAGGAGGTACCCTTGCGAAATATGTTGACAAACCTTTGATGAACAATATTTGTGGAAGCCATCATAGAAGAAGTTTTAAGGATGACACAATGCTTATAACAACTTCCAGATGGGAAACAATCACAACAGATAGAAACAAACTTAAAAGGACTCGTAGGAAGTAAATAATTAAAAGAAAACCAGAACATGCTTGTGACACTTTGTAGAAAGAAAAGAGAGATGCAGCAGACGAAATCATAGACTCTCTCAGATAGAGGGAATTGATTGCAGAATTCTAGAAACATGCGGTGTAAGAATAAAAAAAAGGAAGTTCTGAATATTTCTCATTCAAGCATGAAGCCGAGATTAGGAGGGAGATAATTCCCAATGATATGGTCTATTGAAGAATTTGTGAAGACTTATAAATGGAAGTTTTGATAGATACAAGGCAAGATTCAAGGCTAGAGGGTTCTCCCAGAAGGAGGGAGAAGACTACGATGACAACTTGTTCCAGTAACCAGATATACCTCTACTTGAGCCATTATATCTCTTGCAGTATCCATGGGTTGGAGTTTACATTAGATGGATGTAAAGACTGTTCTTATCAACAGAGTAATTTAAGAAGAATCATATGTAGAGAAACTTCAATGTTTTTAGGTACACTAGAAAGAGACCCATGTATGTAGATGGAATAAGACCTTGTATGGATTCAAACAACTTGGTGTTGAGCCTCTCATGTACATCAAAAGCATGGTGAAAACTTCATATGACAGAGGAAGTATATCGAAAATGGTTCTTTAGAAGTCCAGGATAATGGAGTGCACATCCATGGCAAACTCCCATGATGATAGATCTGAAGAATTTGAGAGACTCTAATCCAATACACTCATCCCTGTATCGACAATTGAATGGCTCGTTGATGTATTTGGAGTCAGATATTTTCTTTGCTATGAAAAAAGTTCCAGGTGGAACCTAGCCATGAGAATTAAATAAATTCTGAAGTATGCCTTGAAATGTCTTCGTGGGATGTTTGAGTTATGATATACAATTGCATGGATTTATCGATTCAGATTGGGCAGGGAGTGTAGATAACAAAAGAAATATGTTTCAGTTTGAGATTTTCCATGATATGATGGGCTAGCAGGAAACATAAGTCTGTTTCACTCAACACTCCAGAAGCATAGTATATTGTAGCTTGTGAAGGTTGTACAAAAACAATGTGGCTTCGTAAGATGGTTTCTGGACTATTTGATCAGGTGCTAGATTTGACCATGACATATTGTGATAACCAGAGCTGTGTGAAGCTCTCAAAGAACCCGGTGTTCAATGATAGGTTGAAGCACATTGAGATCAATTACTATTTTCTCCGTGATAAAGTCCAGAGGAGAGAAGTGGTTCTGTAGTATATCTCCATTGATGGGAAGATAGAAAATATTTTGGTAAAGCCTTTGTCCAAGATGAAAAGTTTGCATACTTAAGGGACAAGCTGAGACTTGTGGATATGACTTCCTTATTGGAAAGGGAAGTGATTAATCCCCAGGTTGGGAGGGAGCATTGATATGTTATTGATATATGGACAGTCATTTTCTAGTTTGGAAAATGGTCTAGTTTGGACATCACTTTCTAGTCTAGAAAGTGGTCCAAGATTTTTGATGGACAGTCATTTTCCAGTTTGGAAAATGGTACAGGTTGGGCAGTCACATTCTAGTCTAGAAAGTGGTCCAAGATTTCTGACGGACAATCATTTTCTAGTTCAGAAAATGGTCCAGATCGAACAATCATTTTTGTAATGAAAATGGTCCGATAGATTGTTGATGTACCATAGACAATGATTCCCCTTGTGGCCAATGTGGGGGAATGGTATAGGAAAGTCATTATTCTTAGAAGTCGCTCTAAGTAGTGGTCAAGTAGAATGGTACACCTCTCTAGGAAGTCATTCTTTCGAAGTTCACAGTTGTGAGCAGTTTCAAAGAATGGTCCGTTATAGGAGGTTGGTGCAGGACAATCATTTTCATAGGAAATGGTCCAAACATTCATTCCCTAGGACAGACTCATTCTCTCCAAGTTGCACTGTAATTAGTGTTGGAAGAATGGACCAGTTAGGTGAATGGTCCAAGTTCAACAATGAGGGATAGTGATTCCCTAGGGAGACTCATCCTCTCCAGGTTGCACTGTGATTAGTTCCGAAAGAATGACCCAATTAGGTGAATAGTCCAGGTTCATAAATCAGGGACAATTGTTATTCTATGCTTGGGAAGAATAGTCCAGATAGACTATGGATAATGTTTAACTTTCTGAGGGTAGATGCTCTTCCAAATTTCACAAATTTGAGTGGAATAATGGCTTAAATGACTTAGTTTGTATCATGATATTGTTTATGCAGGTTGATATCAGATGATATGATAACTGTGGAGACTGTATTGTTGGATTACTGAGAGGGGGGGGTGAATCAATAATAGAGCAATCTAATCCTTTTGAACCATAATATGAAAGCATTATACGTCTTTATGATCAATGTAGAATTATCATCCAATAGTTGCAGAGTAAATAAACAATGAATAAATGAGCAGTCATACACATACACAGTACACCAATGTTTTTATGTGGAAACCCAAAGTGGGAGAAAACCACAATTTTTTTTTTTCTTATATGTCCTTAAGAATTACATTAATTGGAAGAAACAACTTCCTTTGTTTTCCAGCTACAACTGGAAGGAGGCTCCAACCCCCTAGTTTCTTAGGCTACAACTTGAGGGAAGCTCCAACTCCCCAATTCTCTGGCTACAACCAGAAGGTGGCTACAACCACCTATCCTTTCCCCGTCCAACCGACCTGAAATATAAATGTCAAATGTAAACAATATGTCACTGTCACTGAATCAACCACTCTCACTGTCAACCTGTATCGATCAACCTACACCAAACAACTTGTACCAAGAACCTAAACCATGTATCAACCTGTACCTCAACCTCAACAACAAGCCCTCATCAATTTCATCATCCAAATCTGATTTGTAAATCTGTAATAGACCTGGTGTATATGATCACATACTTGCAAACCTTCCTTAACAAATGACTAGCATTTTCATCAATTTTTACTTTAGTCTCACATTACTAGTTTTGGATTAATCAACAACCCTAACTTGCAATAATCATAACTATGTACCTATACTAAATAAAGGTCTAAAAATAATACACATTGTTCTTTAGTGTCTTGTCTGCAATTTCTCTAGGTTTCACTTCTTGGAACCTCCCAAAAAAAAGGAGTTATAGCAAAAATGGCATACCTTACTGAATTCTGGCTTTTTCTAGAGATCGAACTTGTAGAGAATGCCCTGCACCGAATATTTGCTTCATATATCTTAAAATGGTACACAACATACTGAATATTGTAATTTAACCAATACATTTGGTCTTACTTAATTTGGATATGTTATGAAGAAGTTGTGACGTTTTGACCCGAAACACCTATTTTAGACTAGTTTCAGGACTAACCACAAACCCTATTTTCCACAGAGTGTAACTCCCAAAATACAATGACCCACAAGCTGAAATTTGTATCATAGTTACTTGGATATGTTTTCTCAATGGTCTTTAGATTTTGTTGTTTGAATAATTCTATAAAAAACGTTATTGCGAAAATGGTGAGATGACCTGTAAATAACATACCTTAGAAAACATCATTAAAATAATTTATCCTCCCTTGAATTTTGGCCTACTTTACTTCACCTTCCTTCTGAAATTTGCCTTAGATATCCTTTGGTTACCTCAGTCACTTGTAGATATTCAATATTCTCAATGGATACTAATGGGAGACCCTTTCTCTCTTATTTATACTTTCCAAGTAGCTTCCTCTATAAGTATCCACTTAACCACTTTGTCCACTTAGCCACTTTGTCCACTTAACCAACTTTGTTGACTTAGCCACTTTGTCAACTAAACCAAGTTTGTCCACTTAGCCACTTTGTCCACTTAACCATTTTGTCCATTTAACCACTTTGTCCACTTAACTAACTTTGTCCACTTAGCCACTTTTTCCACTTAACCACTTTGACTACTTTATTATTTAAATAATTTCTCTTTACTCAAAACTTCTTGTTGCAATTCCTTTATTATTTTATTTATTTTATTAATGCAACAACTATACCCATGATAAACTCCTAGTTTTACCCACTTTGACTGGTCAAACTTCTTCTAGGAGTTTCTAGAGTAATTTGACTTCTTTGACCTTCTAGGGGCTTCTAGATAACTCATAAGGGTTCTCCAACTTCACAAGGCCTTAACTATCTAACCGTGAGGAGTTATGTGATGTTCCGCATATCATCGGAAATGGCATGAAATGTAATAACCATATAGAATGGTCTTACATGTAAATTCATTGATTGTCATGCCCTTATACCTCAAAAAAACTTGGGTCCCTTACCCATACCTTTGTGATACCAGACTTTCTTCAAGGGTTGACATCAATGACAACCAACCCAATTAATCAACAATGCCCCCCTTTGGCACTAATGGAAACACTCTGATGCAATACTGAAGTCATATCACTCATGATCTTCCTATGACCATCACTCCCCCTAGAACCATGCCTCTGTGCTCTTTCTCCAAGCATCTAACTCTCTATCCTACATCTGATAAATCTCTCCCCCTTTTTCATCAATGGAAAAGGTAACTTTCCATCCGAGACTGCTCCCCCTAACTGAACCTTCCTTGGGGATACTACCCCTAACTGAACTCTTCCTAAAACTAATCTCCCAACATGAATTGTCCTCTTTATGGTGCTTCCTCTTGTAAATCTAAGACATATAAGATAATAATTCACAAGCATTTGTTTTGGAGTAGAAATTAATCCGAGTCTTTGCCAAAGATACTCAAAGGCTTCTCTTGGAAGTGGTTTTGTAAAGACGTCTACCACTTGTTCTTTTATGCCCAAATATTCAACTATGATGTTCTTCTCTACAACTTGTTCCCATAGAAAGTACTACTTTATTGGAATGTTCTTCGTCTTGGAGTGCATAACCAAGTTCTTTGAGATACTGATGGCTCTTGTATTATCACAATAGATTGGAATGGGATCATCATAATCAATCTGTATATCTGTCAGAGTTTGTTTCATCCAAAGAAGAACTTGTGTACAACATGTTGCTGCAGCAATATACTATGCTTCAGTTGTAGATAAAGATACTGATGATTTTTTCTTGCTTAGCCAAGATACCAAGCACTCACCCAAGTATAATGTTGCTCCACTGGTGCTTCATTGTTCATCAATGCAACCTACCCAATATTCATATGTGTAGGCAATAAGTGATGAATCCTTTCCTTTTGGATACCATAATCCAAACTGTTCTGTTCCTTTGAGATATCTAAAAATCCTCTGCACTTATAAGACATGTGATTCCTTTGGTTTTGCTTGAAATCGTGCCACCTAGCCAATTGCCTGCATTACATTTGGTCTGGATGTTGTCACATATAGTAAACTACCAATCATTGACATGTATTGCCTCTGGTCTGTAGACTTTGAATCATGATATTTACTCAACTTGCAACTTGTTTTCATTGGAGTGGTAACTGGTTTGCAATCTTCCATTCCGAACCTCTTTATCATTTCTATGATATACTTAGTTTGAGAAATAAAAATTCCTTGGTTGCTTTGACATATCTGAAGACCCATAAATAAGAATAGTTATGTGAGTAATGGCATTTCAAATTCATTCTGCATATCCTTTGCAAATTTATGGCTTAACATGTTATCATCACTTCCAAAAATAATATCATCAACATAAACTTCAATTAATAAAATACTATCTTGAGTTACCCTGATGTAGAGTTTGTTTTCTGAACTTCCTTTTCTGAACCTTGCCTGCTGTAAATATTTATCCAGTCTAGAGTACCATGCTCTAGGAGCCTATTTTAGACCATACAAGGCCTTCTTCAATTTACAGACATAATCTTTGTTCTCTGACAACTAAAATCCTTCTGGTTGTTCAATGTAGACTTCTTCTTCAAGTTCCCCGTTCAGAAAAGATGATTTCACATCCATCTGATACAGTTTAATATTCTTAGAGCATGCATAAGCTAAGAGCAATCTAATTGCTTCCATTCTGGAAACTGGGGCAAATGTCTCTTCAAAGTCGATCCCTTCAACCTATGTGTATCCTTTACATACCAATCTAGATTTGTTCCTTGTAACATGACCATCTTCATTCAATTTATTTCTGAAAACCCACTTTGTGCCAATCACATTCTTATTGCTTGGTCTTCAAACCAATTCCCAAGTGTCATTCTTCTCTATTTGATCCAATTCTTCTTTCACGACCTTATTCCATAATTCATCCTTGTTGGCCTCTTCAAAAATTTGTGGCTCAATCGTAGACAAGAGTGCTATGTGCAGTTGTTATGGTGAACAAATTCTTCTTCTAGTCTCAACTCCTACATCCTTGTTTCCGATAATCTAATCTAAATGACGATTCTTTTGTACTTGTTTTCTAGGTGTCTTTGGAGGCACTTGCTGAAATTGCTCTTCTACTTCTTTATGATCTTCTTCATCTTCCCCTTCTACTTCTTCTTCATCTTTTGCTTCTTCTTCGTAAAGTTTTTCCACTGATTCATTTTCTTCTTCCTTTAATTCTCGTCCACATGTTTCATCAATTGTTACATTGATGCTTTCCACAACTTTGTTCAACCTAAGATTGTAACACTTGTATTATTTCCTTGTACTTGAGTAACCAACAAGTACTCCTTTTTCCACACGAGAGTCAAACTTTCCTATTCTGCCATTTTCTCTTTTGATGTAGCATTTGCTTCCAAATACTTTGAAGTGCTTCACATTTGTTGGTCTTCCTTTCCATAGCTCGTAGGGAGTTTTTTCATTGTTGTTTCTGAGCATTACTCTGTTTTGAATGTGAAATGATGTATGCACTTCATGTGTCCAAAAAATATCTGTCAATTTGGAATCCATTAACATTGTTTGAGCCATTTTCTATACTATCATGTTCTGTCTTTCAACAACTTCATTTTGTTGAGGTGTCCTAGCAACAGAGAATTGCCCTTTTATTCCATGCTTGCTACAGAAGTCCATAAATTCCTTTGAAGTGAACTCTCCTCCATTATCATATCTCAAACATTTGATTTTTGAATCCATTTAATTTTCAACCATTTCCTTGTATACCTTGAAATTTTCAAACGCTTCTGACTTATTCCTGAGAAAGAAAACTGCAGTCATTCTTGTATAATCATCAAAAGAATTTATCCTCCCTTGAATTTCGGCCTTCCTTACTTCACCTTCCCTCTGAAATTCGCCTTAGATCTCCTTTGGTTACCTCATTAACTTGTAGATATTCAATATTCTCAATGGATACTAATGGGAGACCCTTGCTCTCTTATTTATACTTTCCAAGTAGCTTCCTCTAGAAGTATCCACTTAACCACTTTGTCCACTTAGCCACTTTGTCCACTTAACCACTTTGTCCACTTAACCAACTTTGTTCACTTAGACAATATGTCCACTAAACCAACTTTTTCCACTTAGCCACTTTGTCCACTTAACCATTTTGTCCATTTAGCCACTTTATCCACTTAACCAACTTTGTCCACTTAGACACTTTGCCCACTTAACCACTTTGACTACTTTATTATTTAAATAATTTCTCTTTACTCAAAACTTCTTGTTGCAACTCCTTTATTATTTAATTTATTTTCTTAATGCAACAAATATACCCATGATTAACTCCTAGTTTTACCCACTTTGACTAGTCAAACTTATTCTAGGATTTTCTAGAGTAATTTGACTTCTTTGACCTTCTAGGGGCATCTAGATAACTCATGAGGGTTCTTCAACTTCACAAGGCCATAACTCTCTAACCGTGAGGAGTTATGTCACATTCCACATATCACCAGAAATTGCATGACATGTACTATCCATTTAGAATAGTCTTACCTATAAATTCATTGATATTGATTCCCTTATACCTCAAACAAACTTGGGTCCCTTACCCATACCTTTGTGATACCAGACTTTCTTCAAGGGTTGACATCAATGACAACCAACCCAATTAATCAACATGTATCACTCTAGACAATAGTTGTACCCTATTGTGTTGGATGTGTTCCATTGATAGTGACTATTTGTCACTAGTTAGTAGCTATGTGCTACTAGGAATGGTTGTGTACCACTGGATAGTAGTTGTATACTACTATGGATAGACATAGTTGTGTTCTATTGGATGGCATTGTAGGAGTTTTATGCTACTATATGATTTCCATGGAGACTACCACTAGTGTTGGAGATGTTTTCCATCTAGATGGATAGTTAGTGTGTTGATGGACATACATTCTCTAGGCAGAGAATGGTCCCGACATAATGAATTGTTGGTGGACATACATTCTCCCTGTAGAGAATGGTCCAGGTTGAAATATTGTTGACATATCATGGACTGGTATTTTTCTAAGGCACAAATTGGGGCCCAATTAGGAAAATGGTTCAGGACTGATATTCTCTTGAGGCACATTTATTGGCCCGATTAGGATGAATAGTTTTCCCCCTAAGGACATGGCGTCCCGATTAGGGTGGTTGACATGGGACCGCTATTTTCTAAGGAATATGGGTATAGATTGATCTCTATGGTACATATGACTCGATTAGAAAATAGTCTGAGACTGACAGATCTATAGGAATGGTCTCTATAGCCCATAGGGTGGATTTTAACATCTAGTAAGACAACTATTCTTCTAAGACACATGTTTGAATTAGAAGAATTGTCCTTGTATCACTCTGTTGAGTGAGTGACTTTTTCTACATCATGCATGTTTACTCAGATGGAGTATGGCCTCAAGAGATGATGCAATTGATGCTATCAGATGAGACTGATAGTGGTGATGGTGCTCGTGATGTGATCATGAGATAGGCCGTGTGGCTATGTTGTTGCTACCAGTTGAATGGTCTATTTATGCTCAAGATCATTGCCTTTATTACCTCCCTAGCTAGGAGGGAGTGTTGATATTATGGTAGCTACGAGAGGTAGTAACCTCTTCATGTAACCTTTGATGATTCTAGAATATTCTGGGAAGCAAGAGAAACCCTAGAAGGTTAGGAAATAACCTTAGAAGACAAGTCGGCTCAAGATAATAATTTATATTAAATTATTATCCTCCATAAGTGGAAGTCGACCCAGTCAGGTCACTTGGAGGACTATAAAAAGCGAGTGTTAGAGCTCATTTGTCACTCTCACACTCAAAACTGCATAAGGACAAGTGGTGCGCATGTCTGGAGGAGAGTTGTAGTTGCTGCAGTAGTGACTTGGTATTTTGGTTATGGTTTGGACTTTCTACCTTGGTTATGGATTGGACTCTCTACTTGGTGTGCTAGCTTTGGAGAGAAGTATGCTACCTTGTTTGGCTATTGGTTCTAGGGTTTTCTTCCATAATTATTCTATTTTTCAAGGTTAAGGTGCTTGGGGGTGGCTTTAGCCTATGGTTGGGTGACAATATTGCTATATTTTCTATGGAGAAAATAGCACACCTATTATTCTAAAATGAGATTTTCCCACTTTCTTCCCTCTATGTTCTACTTTCTTGTATATGTTTTATTTATGGTCCATGGGAATCCCAATCCTAGTCCTTTGAAAAAACACCTTTAATTTCAATGCACTGTAACAAACATTATTATTTTTTAGAAATACTAGAGAACTAATCCGGGATCAGTTTTGATTGTATTTTATAACTCCAAGTCTTGAGTATAAAGTATTTGAAATTAGTGTATCATAATCTTCTTCTGAGCTATATAAGCAGTACTCTATAAAAGTTCTCTTATGCATACGAGCCATCTTCTTTTATTTTAAATGTGATCATAAATATTTATTTTCACTATGATGGATGTGAGGAAATTTTGTGTATTTTCTGTAATATGTGATGTGTGAGATTCCTGGTTCACTTCTCAACAATACTCTTTTATAAATACCCTTTACTTTTCAACAATTTGATATTTTTTGAGCATTAAAGATTGGACTATCTTAAGGTCCTATATTATTCTTGATCGAAAATTACAAAGAATATCATAAGCCAAAGAGGAGTACCACCTCTCTAAAAATGAAGGGGGATTCATATCCTCGTGAGGTTGTTGTTTCGGTCATGACAGATTCAAGTGTCAACAAGAGTGTAAATGAAGCTTATGTGCAACATCGTTAAATAAGACATAATCATGGAGAAAAGATGAGAAGAAGAGAAAGAACACAAGACATGATAACAGAGTTTGTCCCAACAATGGACTACGTCTCCGGGCCTGCTTTGAAGTGGAGAGGCTTTATATTATCTCAACAATAAATTGGCATAAAGTACATGGCTATACCTCAAACTAGAAATGGCCTGCAGATTCACTGCCTGTATGCAAAATCTGACTGCACCAGTGGATTCACGGAGAGGAATCGTGTATAAATGAATATCAAATCATGAAATTATGGAACTACTCATCCTAGGCCCCTCCTGGGCTCTTCACCTCGTAAATTGTGCCACTGCATCCTGCAATAATGATTGAACCTGCATTTAAAAGTGTGCTCATACTCTATTGGGTACATACCCTGAACTCGACATAAAGCTGGGTTTAAAACAATTTTTTTGGGTGGATTTCCCAACCTAATATGTTGGTATGTTGGTAACAAGAGGCTAATGTTATGGGGGAGGTCCCAGAGTCAAACCCGAGTGCCTTCCCCTTTTGGGTTTTTCTTATAACACATTCAAAATATGGTTAACATATATGGTTTTTAAACCATACCCCAAATTTATATTAAACCATCTGTTACCTCTCCCGCCAACCATGTGATTTGATGGATGCACAAAAATACAAATAACGTGACATGGTTGGATGTTGTAGTATGTCCACCGGGATACAATTGGATTTTTTGGGCCGTCGGTCGGCCTAGTGACCATTTATATATATATATATATATATATATATAATTTGGTTGGTTCCTAGCCCTCATGGAAATTTCTGGGGTGCCACATGGCACCCTATCATCGACCTTCTTTATCTAATCATCCCTACCATGCTTCATGTTGTCAGGAGGCCATGTGAAGGCCTTTGGGTGGTGCCACGTGTCACTCATCAATTGGCCCAAGTGGCCATAAAAACTTCCAAATCAACATGCCATGTGTCAGCTCTTGGGTGGTGCCATGTCAGCCTACTAACGTCATCTATGCACAGTCAACTATACAGATGTTGAGTCACCCTGTTGACTTTGACCAAGTTGACCAAAACTTTGACTGTCCATAACTTCTTTGTTCATAATTCGTTTGAGGTGTCTTTTGCACCGTTGGAAAGCTTGCGACGAGCTCTTCGACTTGGCGTTGTTTTTGCTAAGATTCGAGGACTTTGAATTTTTTTCCCTTTTAGATCCTCTTGGATCACTAGAGGTGGATGGTATTGTTTATGGATAAATCCATAAGTGCGGACACAAACCGATCTCCCTAGATCCACCTGGATCTAGAACAAAACAAGACAGAATATACCGCTTTCCCTAGATCTAACTATTGAATTAAATTGGAAGTGAGAAGAAGATATGTACCTTGTAATCGCTTCCTTGGTCTCTATTGTTCCTTGCTTCACTCCAACGTTCTTGTGCGGTCAAGATCAAAACAACACAAACCAACCAAAGTGAAAGCAAATAATATATCCAATAGCTAATCTATACATATGATCAAGGAGTTATGTAATAAAGTAGATCTCACT
>JZKD02S0550558.1:19279-36331 GCA_000966675.3 Picea glauca
TTAAAATATAATGTAAGAGGAAAACCTAAATATTAATGTTTACTTATGGAAATGAATTATGGTATAAATTTTAATATAAGTTAAGAAAACTTAATGCCTTGTTTTTAAAGTAAAGGTAATATTACCATCAAATTTAAAGTCCAATAAATTATTATATTCTTTTATATGAATCATTAGTTTATAATTTTTCCTCTACCCACAATGTATCATAGTTAGTTCGTTTATTTATTTGTCGGGGTTTGAAAAAGGTTTTGTGCTTCTTTGAGCAAATATTCTGGCTAGGAAAAGATTCTCGAAAATTTGTGAAATGGCATGTAAATCATAAGAGATGTAGGGGAATTTATTGATGTTGACATGTAGTTGTAAATCATTTAAGGTATGTAGTCTGCTACATTCTAGGGATTCTCTGGTATCGGGATCGATTCCAAGAATTTATGATGAAGATAACTTAAAATCACATTTTATGTCATTAAAATGCAACATTTTAATCGTAGAACAAGTTTGCTAAAAGCATTGCGCTATATTCTCCCATAAAATTCAAAAAAGGGAGTTTGAAATATGTAATTTCGAATTGTGTAAGACTCATATTCAAATTATAATGATGTAGATCAATCTTTTCACTATTATCCCGTTACTATCTCGTGGTGCACTATCTTTGATTATCTCAATTGATTGATAGAGATATAGCGATTTATTAATGTGAATTTAATGTGCCCTGGTTTTTTTATTATAAAATGGGTCAACTAATATAAATCTAAATAAATCTAAATGTATTTACTTTAAATCCAACTTGTGATTTTTTTACTTTAAAGCTGACTTGTATTTTTTTGAATTTTTTTAATGTTATGTAAGGGATAACATATTCTTCATATTTGGCCACTGACAATTGTTCTCATTGTTGTTGACAATTTAGTTTTGATAGGTTTTTCCACCTTCCTATTGATGTTTTAGCACCATCAGACATGTACTTCCACATTGGTTTGTGTCTAATACGTGGGAGTCATCATTAATACCTCTCAGGACTTAGGAGATTCACTTTAATTAAGTAATTAATAAAGTGAATGTACGTTTGTAATAAAGTGAGTTTAATTTAATTGAATTCCTAAGTATTTGGGATTATTAATTAAATTAAATCATAGCCATTGGATATAAAGTGAAGGTAATATTTAATCTCAACCCTTGATCACTTTGGAGATTTATGGTTTTGGATTAAGGCTAAACTCAAGGTTATAAAAGGCATCCTATGTGAGAGGAGGATGCATACAAACACACACAGAATGAGAAAGTGAGACACCATTGATTGGGTGGAGAAGGAAATTCATTCAAGTGTGTAGGGCAGGGCCGAGGAAAGGAGAAAAGGGGCAACAAGGGAGATAACATCCCACTAGCAAGATCGAAGGATTGATCTTTATGTTTTTAAGGATTGACTAATTGTTGTATTGTATTTTCCTCGTGTGGGACATTATCCCAGGACAAGAGACCAGATTATTAATAATAATAATCTCATAGTATTGGTTTTTCCCTTTGTTTTTTTTTCAAGGGGTTTTACCCAAAAAATTTTGTGTATAATGTGTTTGGTTTTAGTTTTTGCTTCCATTGTAATTTTTGGTTAATAACTCGGCTGCACTTTTATTAAATAATTAATTTTATTTGGAAGTATTTTTCATGTGTTGGGTTAGAGAAAATTGAACACTTCCAAATGATAAAAAAGAAGAAGAAAGAAAATAAAACAAAAAGAAAGAAGAAGGAAGAAGGAAAAAACAAAACAAAAAGAAGAAACATATATTGATGATGATGATATTTCCCATAAAACTAACAACATTTATTGGAAAAATAAATAAAATCTGATAAAGCATTTTTCAGAAAGTCATTTCTAAAATTGAATATGGTTAAAATGAAAGTATCAAAATCACGATAGTTTTTGTAAGTCATTAGGTCATAAAGAGTAATTAAGTTACCAAACCACATAAAAATACAACTTATATTATTAACGGTAATAAAAGGAAATGATGTTCATTTTCATGTTAGTGATTCAAATGTAACTATAAAAATCATAAACATTGGTAGAAGTGTTGAAATTTCATGCAAGTGCATATTGCACTTACAAGAGTGTACATATGCATGTGACACTTACAATATTAAAATTATATTAGTAATGTACATTTCATTTATTTCTCTTTATAAAATAATCCTCAATTTGTACCCTTTTCTCTTTCTTCTTTTTAACTTCAAGTCACCCTTTTGAAAAAGGATATGTGGTAACTAACTATGAGTTGGAAGGCAAGAGATCATAATTCTTAGAAGGAATTAGTTCCTTATCTGAATCAAAGGTATTATTTTCATGACGTCTATTTGTTCCTGATGGAGCCTACCTACATAGGCTCACAATTCTCAGAATTTTGAAGCCCAAATAAATTCTAGACAAGCTGGATCGAAAGCTCCAAAAACCATGTGTTTCATACTTCAAGCGCCAACCAATTATTCCATATGGCCTCATACTAGAATCATAGTCTTAAGCTACCAGACTTCATTTGGTCGGGGTGTCTGGATACATATGGATTAAACTACTCTGAAAATTCAGACTTCGATGGAGCTGTACCACTTTGACCTTTTTGGAATCTGATGGAATAGGAACCAATCCGACGATTCGAGCTTTGATGAACTAGGACCATTCAATGGTTCAGACTCCAAGGAGTAGGAACCAAATATGAACAATTCAGAATCTGATAAGCTAGAACCAACTCTAAACGATTCATATTTTGATGAACTATAACCACTCCAATAGTTCGAGCTCCGATGGAATTGTATCACTCTTATGGTTCTAAGTCGTTTATCTGATTAAGGATTTTAATCTCCACCATTGACAATTTGAACCTCACCATCACTTTCTTTTTTTCATACACCATCGATATTCTCCTCCAATCAATCCTCACCATTGATTTGTTGAATCTTATCCTTAATCTATTAGACTATTGGCCTCTGATCTAATGGATCGACCTCCACCATTGATCTCTCATGATAAACGATAATTCTTCTCCCATATTCAAGCCTGAGGATCAATGGTATATTGTTGGCCCTTGACCGAGTTTTGAGGAAATATTGGTCATGGTTGACCACTTTTGGGACTTCGACAGGCTGGACAAAGATGGAGCGCCTAGGCGGAGCGGAGATCACAGGATCTCACTCATATTGCAGACTTGAGGACCCAACAAAGGGTTTAATAGGGTTTATGTAACGGGTTATGGGATGTCGGCCCATGGGTTTACCCATTGTTAGGCCTTTTTGTAAATATATAAATAAGTAGCTAAGTGATGTAAGAGGTGATGATCATGGGCTATGTGCACCATATGTTGTAAGTGTTAATGTTGGCTTAGTGCAAGAGGTTGTAATTGGATTTGTGTAGACAGATTGAGTAAAGTAGGGCTCTGTGCTACTAAGGAGTTGGCTCTGTGCCTTGACCTAATTTTGGGAAGGAGGAGCTGGCGCGCTGCACGCAGATCTCCTGTTCTCTGTGGATGTCGGATCGGTGGCTTTGTGCACAGGAGAAGTAGAATGTAAGAAGATTGAAGACTAATAAAGAAGAAGAGAAGAAGTTGGTGGACTTTGTTAGCACTATAAGTCACCCCTGAATTGCGACATAGGTAAGCTTGATACCCATCAATATTTTATGTCACGGGTTGGTTTTCAAAGAGGTCAAATGGGCGTAGAGTCGAGATGATATCATTTTAACTCAGAAAACTGGACTAGCATACACAAGAAGGTGAGGTCTTAGTTGAACTTCAGTCAGTAGGTTGTAGTAAAGGTGAGTAGGAGGAATACTTCAGAAAAGAATGTAGAGGTCTTTCATGAACATCAGGATTAAAAATTAAACCCAAGGTCTTCTTGAATTCAAATTTCAAAGAAACTGAAAGGAATTATAACAACACTATGATCAAACATTCATCATAATACATTCATAATAATTCATGTGAATCAGTCACTCATGAAATCTTTCAGTATCAGAGGGAAATAAGATGGAGTAAGAAAGATGATTGTCATATAACAAGAAGTCTCAAATGAATATACATAACCAGAGAACCATAGTGTTCATTAAAACTTTACAACACGAGAGCATTGCTCTACCATTGACCCTTACAAAAATGGAAAAAATGCCTACATATACTTGGAACTAGCTCCCTATAGAAGTGCGCTTTGGTTAGTGTATCCAAAGCTTGGCATCTTCATCTTCCTTTGTCAGGCCGCACTTGCATTCTTCTATCAAACGCGATCTTGGATCGGTATGGGCTTGCAAGAGAAACTAATCGCAGGGGTACCATAGGCTGACAACTCTATTTTCCATGGACGACTCCTCCATGCTTTTCATTTACGGGATGAAACGAGGTTTCAACTACCTCCCCCATTTCCATTAACTAACTGCATTGAGATCACGATGGAGCCCTGAAACCCTTGAATGTTTAGGTGAGAACACAACTTCTTTGAGTGAATCTTGGTGGCTCGAGGCCACGCAGATCTTTATCTGTAATAAATTCGGGCGCTCCAACCTTTGCGCAGCTCCTTTCCATCACCCCATGTGACCGTAGACCGTGACCTCATGCTTAAAGAATGGAATTTCGGGACTTCGCATATTGAGAGTTCTCACTCCCCTTGATTCACAGCATTGCGATGCCTGAAATTGTGAAATGGTCAAATTCAGATTGATGGTCAGATCTGCTCTGAAATTGATGGTCGAGATTTCTTCCCCGAAGACCCCATGTCACCAGCTCCATGTGAAAGGTGCTAATATTCTTCCCAGACCCACACACCATAGGGCCACAGGCTATGAACATGGGCCCAAAATTTGAGAGCTTCACGATTTTGCGTGTTAGGAGTTTGCGCTGTGCTCCATGCTATAAACCCCGAGTTGCGAAATCACGACACTCGGATCAACTGACACACACCCCTCTTTGATCAGACGACTCTGATCATTTCACACTTCGTGAGTCCTCATGACTTGGCCTCTTGACTACTCCATTCCCTGAAATCATGAAATTCTTAATCGTGTGCCACGCGTCCTACTGAGAAGGATGACTCAGATCATTTTACGATTTCACATTTCACGAGTTTTAAAAATTTGTTCCTTGATTTCTCCACTTCGCAAAATCATGAAATGCCAATCATGTGCCACATGTCCCCTTGGTTGGATGACCCAGATATTCCAGGCGCCTTTCTCAAATTCAAAATTCCCGAAGTGACACTCTCCTTGGTCTCGATACATGCATGCCTTAGCAGAACGTGCCCCGACTTTGGTTGAAACACATTTGTGGGGTTTTTTAAGCCCCCCTTCTTTGCACTTGGTCATCCAAGGGACGAAACTAAAGGGAAAACACTCCCTTGCAAGAATATGTGCCAAGATTAGGCTCCATGAGGGATAGAGTCCTCCTCATGAGGCTCTAAGATCTCCTTTTGCAGTTCAAGTTGCCTTTTGTTGGGCTATGGAGTCGAGACCCAAAACATCCTGTTGAAAAGTACTGGCCGATAAGTAAAACAAAACAAAACACACATGATCCAAGGAGATTATTTATGTATAGTCCTAAACTAATTGATTTTAATACATGGTGCTAGGTGAAATAAAATTTCCACCATATCCAATCAAGTAACTTCCTAACTGGAAGATCCTTTACTCTGTCGGTGATCACTAGCATCTGATGCAACCATGATAGTAGAATGATTACACCCTCCAGATCCATTTCAAGGGATGAAGTTGAGACAAAATAGGGTGGCTCCAATATGTGAAGGAAATGGCACTCTATATACTCGTTGATAGGCTCATAGACTGAGTGGAAAAAGCTGGAAAATGGGTAGAAGAAAACCTACTCTGCTTCACAGTTACTCATGCAAAGATGAATATTATTGGAGGGAAGAGGTGGATGAAAAATTGATACAGGATGACTGATCTCAGGCGAAGGCTGCTCACCTACAGGCTCTGAATAGCGGAAAAACTACCCCTTCGGTTGCTCCTCTAACTCTTCTGGTTCTTCTTCTTGGCTCTCCCAAGGGTCATAATCATAATCATCATAGACATGACCCGAGGGTAAACTCTGCTCTTCATCATGCTGGTCAGGATGGATAATTTACTTATGAAAATCTTCACTAATGGATAAATGACAGGGCTCGGTTGCATGCTCTTGGAAATATTGCACATCCAACTTGAAATCTGACTCGTAGATGTCATATACATGTTGGGTGCTCCTCTAGTCAACAAACTGTAATGTGGGGCTCTACTGCTCTTCATCTGAATAATCATTGAAGCTAGGGACAACATGCATCTTAGGAGAAAAAGGCAGGGCCTCTACAACTATGAAATCTTCAATACTATCATCATCAGTAGGGTTGTCAAGAACATCCTCCTCAGGAGCTGGGAAATCCTCTGTGCTTTCTCTAGATTCCAAACTTTCTAGTTTGGAAGAGAGAGATTTAATCAGCTCCATTACTTCACCTAGAGCATCTTCTTCTTCATGGTCCTCATCCTTATAGCATGCGTAAGAAGCAGCTATATCTTGAAAACAATCGTTGTATCCCTCACAACAACTAGGACAAATTAACTCAGAGGGATAAAACTTCTGACAATGAGCGTTGAAAGCTGCATGAAATTGATCCAGGGAGGAGATGCTAGCAGGGGGTAAAGAGTGATACCACTCACGAGCATCCCTTGATAATGAGAACAAGAACATATTCATCAATACATCCTCATGATGTATCTCCCACTGGTGCACGAGTTCATGAAACTCATGGAGATGTTGAGCAAAGTTTTCCTCCTTGCGCTCTCTAAATATAGGCAAATAATCATTCCATTCATTTGGAGTAGGAACAACATTGGGAAAACCAAGAACAACAGAGAAATTAAAGGGAGAAAACCTCCGAGCCATGATTTTTTCCATTTCAAACCAGTGGAGTCGCCAATCTCTCCTTCAACCATGGGGTCGTTAGGTGGATGATATGCAGAATGAGTGTGTTTGACCTTTTTCCACCATCAAATATCAACTTTGATAGTTGTGTTCTCCCAGGGGGCTACCAGGTGTAGCCAGAAGTAGTCACACTGAAACAACAGAGGCAAGACAGTGGATTCGTCTCAGTGGAGTCGCCAGGTGCACAGTTGTAATCTCCAAAGCTTCTGATGTCTAATGCACCTTTAGACTCAAAAGTTCGTTGTCATTCTACATAGGGAAAATCTTCAATTTCATCCTTGACAACGACGCCAGAAATGTTAGCACCAGAAGTCACCCCTAGATTGCGGCAGAGGTAAGCCTGATACCCATCAATATTTTATGTCATAGGTTGGTTTTCAAAGACATCAAATTGGCACAGACTTGAGATGATATTGTTTTAACTCAGAAAAATGGACTAGCATACACAATCAAGTGAGGTCTTAGTTGAACTTCAGTCAGTAGGTTGTAGTAAAGGTGAGTAGGAGGAAGACTTCAACGAAGAATGTAGAGGTCTGCTATGAACATTAGGCTTTCCGACAGCCTAAGGAAGAAAAACTTAAACCCAAGGTCTTCTTGAATTCAAATTTCAAAGAAACTGAAAGGAATTATAACAACACTATGATCAAACATTCATCATAATACAGTCACAATAATTCATGTGAATCTGTCACTCATGAAATCTTTCAGTATCAGAGGGAAATAAGATGGATTAAAAAAGATGACTATCATATAACAACAAGTCTCAAATGAATATACATAACCAGAGAACCAGAGTGTTCATTAAAACTTTAAAATACAGAAGCATTTCTCTACCATTGACCTTACAAAACTGGAAAAAATGCCTACATATACTTGGAACCGGCTCCCTACAGAAGTGTGCTTTGGTCACCATATCCAAGGCTTGGCATCTGCATCTTCCTTTATCAGGCCACACTTGCATTCTTCTTTCATAAGTGATATCGGATCGATATGGGCTTGCAAGAGAAACCACTCGTAGGGGTACCACGGGATGAAAACTCTATTTTCCATGGTCGAATCCTCCATGCTTTTAATTTATGAGATGAAATGAGGTTTCAATGACCTCCCCCATTTCCATTAACTAATTGCATCAAGATTGGGATGGAGCTATGACACCCATGAATGTTCAGGTGAGCACACAACTTCTTTGAGTGAATCCCGGTGGCTCGAGGAAATGCAGTTCTTTCTTTGTAATAAATTCGGGCGCTCCAACCTTTGTGAAGCTCCTTTCCTTCACCCCATGCAACTACAGATTGTGACCTCAGGCTTAAATAATGGAATTTCGGTACATCGCATATCGAGAGTTCTCACTCCCCTTGATTCACAACATCGTGATGCCCGAAATCACGAAATGGTCAAATTTAGTTCGATGGTCAGATCTGCTCTGAAATTGACAGCCAAGATTGCTTCCCTGAAGACCCCACATCACCAGCTCCACGCGATAGGTGCTAATATTTTTCTCAGACCCGCACATCATAGGGCCACGAGCTATGACCATGGGACCAAACTTTGAGCGCTTCGTGATGTCGCATGTCGGGAGTTTGCGTTGTGCTCCATGCTCGAAACCCTGAGTCATGAAATTGTGACGCTCAGATCAGCTGAAATGTACCCCTCTTTGATCGAACGACTCTAATCATTTCACAATTTCGTGCTTCGTGAGTCCTCATGACTCGGCCCCTTGATTACTCCATTCCCCGAAATCACGAAATGCTTAATCGCGTGCCACACATCTTGCTGAGAAGGACGACTAAGATCATTTTTCGATTTCGCATTTCACGAGTTTTAAAACTCTGTTCCTTGATCGCTCCACTTCGTGAAATCACAAAATTCCAATTACACTCCACGTGTCCCCTTGGTTGGATGACCCAGATCTTCTACGCGCCTTTCACAAATTCAAAATTCCTGAAGTGGCACTCTCCCTAGTATTGATACATGCGCACCTTAGCAGAACATGCCCCAACTTTGGTTGAAACAAATTTGTGGGGTTGTTTAAGCCCCCCTTATTCACAGTTGATCATCCAAGGGCCAAAACTGAAGGGAAAACACTCCCCTGTAAGAATATGTGCTAATAGACATAGCCCCACACTGGGGTGAACCACATATATCATGTGTCTTGATGTGCTTTGTGCGATGTGATTTATGATTTATGTTGTTTGTTTGCTTAGTGATATTATTATAATGTATAATGAATGCATCTGATGTTGTTTCTTAGTGCTTAAATATGAATGAATGCTAGATATGAGCTAATTCTATGCACTAAGTGTTTGGAAGTGCCTGATCTTTATTGTTATTGCGTTGTTATGTAATAAGGGTTTACCCTGTGATGTGAATGAAACTCATGAATTAATGCATGTTGTTGTCTAAGCGTTTTTCTAAGTGTTGTAATCACAGATTTGTGTCCCAGCTTGGTTGTAGACACCTGAGTCCTTCAACCCCCCCTGCCTCTACCTCGGGTGAGACTTCATATGCTTCACAGGAATTACCAAAAGGGTCGACAGTTAGGGGTTTTTTGGTGTGCTATTGAAGCGTTGAACCCTGGGTCTGCCCCTGTGCCAACAAATGGTTCCATTGTCGAGACTTGAAACTGTGATTTATTGGAACTGAAGAAAAGAGAAAGATCTATGTGTAGATATGTTGCTATAGTGCGCAATATTCTACTTTACTTGCAAAGCTCTGTGCTAAGAAAGAAATCAGATCTGAAGAAAATAGGTAAGACCTTAAAATATTTTTTCTCTGGTAAGGGTAAGATAAGTGAAATTTTTTTCTTCAAAAGTATGAATCTAGTTATGTTTATAGATTTTTCCCTAGTTTGAAAACTAGGGCACAATTAGAAGAAAGAGTTGATCTGAATAAATATGATAGAAATAGATAAATATATGTTATTCCTATGCATATAAAGAATTTTTTGACTAATAAGTGGATGTAGGAACCTAGAAAGAATTTTTGCAGATTGCAGGTCCAACACTGTGATCCGAGTGCACGGTACAGGAAATCTCGAGGATCTTGTAAAAGAAAGAGAGGATTGACACTATGTTATAATTTCAGAAGACCGAGATATATTTCTAAGGAATGCCCTGACATAGGTCCTATTTGTCTTTGTTGTAAATTTGTTGGTCATGAGGTTGAGGATTGTCCAAGAATGATTTCTAAAGTTGAAAAGATGAACATGAGACAATAAAATTCTGAAGAAGATAAAGAGACTAAGGATATGTTAGAGAAACATAAAGAGAAAGAATCAGAGAAATCTCATACTATGTTAGTATAGTTAAAAGAAGCAATGGATGACCACAAGGATGTTAGTTTATCAGATATCTTGAAAGAAAAACAATGTATAGTTACAAGAATAGAAGACTTCGACATCAACTATGTATTGGATGAAGAAACACACAGGAATATTATGCCAGAAAGCACTTGGGAAATTTTGGGAAAGCCTGCTATGATACCTTCATTAGGAAGGATAGGCTTGTTTAAAGGAAATATGATAAACCTATGTGGAAGAGTTACTAATATACCTATGATTTCTCATGAAACATCAACTGAAGAAGAATTTGAAGTGATTAAATATGTTGAGAACAATGCCCCTTTTCCACTTTTATTAGGAAAGACCTGGATTGAGAAGGATCATCTCAGAAGGAAAGCAGAGGAGTAAGCTAGAGAACAGGAAAAGCAAGAACCAAGGGACTTCATAACCAGAAAAATCGAGAAACTAATAGAAGAACAAGAGGATAAGTCGAAGCAACGGAGGGCCAGAGAATTAGCTGTCAAAGTTGAAAGAAAATAGGAAGGCTTAAAGAACCTGTCCATGCAAAAAAGAAGTATAGCCACCTCAGAAATAGTAAGAGAAGGGACATTAACCTCAGAATCTGTAAGAGCGCATTAGCAGTGCGAAGTCCTTTCACTTGGAAAGAATAAGAATACAAATGGGAAGAGGATTCCATAAATTGTTAGAGAAGCTCAGATCACAGGAAAGAATGCCAGGAATCTCAATAGGAAGAAAGCTAATCTACAGGAAGCTACAAAAAATAGAAGGAAGACTTCGCAGGCGACAGATCCACAAAACTTGAAACTCGTCGGAATAACAAAACCACGCAGAAGGGGACTTCACCACAACGAAGCTATATGACTGTTGGAGGTGCCCTGACCATTAGAATGATGCTCCAGAACAACTAGAAACATAGTTATTGACGGAAAGACCATCGTTGGACAGTTTAGGCCGTGCCATAACGGATAAATTCACATTGATGGACGCATTCTTTCCCGTTGGAGGAATCCATTACGACACTTTCTTATTTAACCCGTCGGACGCTACATCGAGACCACTTTTTTCTACCCATGAATATCCAAGCTAACAGAGAATCCATTGTATCGCGCTGTGCTTTCTAGACCTTGCCATCCATTTGATTACCTTGATTTTCTGTTCACCGACCCGATCTATTTGGTTACAAGTGTGAATGTCGGGCGAACCTAACATGTTATAAAAGTATGTGGAGGATATTCTCGTGGAGCTCATGGATGAAATATTTATGTCTGTAGGAATACAGGTGTCGTCGACTAGAGGATTGCAAGAATCCCCATCGAATGGACATCGTTCTAGTCATACTATGATTGAGAAGCGAATCAAGCACCGTGACAATATGTCTAATGCAAAGCAGATCCCGTCGGTCTTGCTAGATTACATACCACCTCTAGCTAGTGCATTTAACTGCGACAATATCCATCGTGACTTTGAGTATACGTTGATCACTACATACATCCCGAAGGGGATATGTGTAGTTGGACCCCAGATAGGACATATCCCAACTCTGAAGAACAATGAATTTAACCTTGGAGATAGGAAGAACTACACGATTCTTTCATTGCATAGGTATTTTATGAGGACGACTGGGAAGAAGCCGCACATAGTCTCCCAGTCGTGGATTAAGGAGCTGGTGCAGTCCACGATCTTGAATGCAATGAAGCTCCCTCACTTCTACCGACATCAATTGGTTAATGCTTGTGATAAAATCCTCTTGTTGTGCTACCGTGAAGGATATATATGGCTCTATAGGTGCGTTACTGTGGATCCAATGTTGATCCACTTGATTACAGGGATGAGTATGCAGGGACTAGAATCTCAATAGTTATACCCAGGGAAGACTTCAGATCGCTCCCTGACACAACACATAAAGGAGGATTATGGTGATGTAGAAAAGGGAAAGCGAGGCTACAAGGTAGAGTCCATCTAGGATGGTGCAGTGCGCCTAGATTGTTAGCTTATAGCTGGCAATCTCGTTAGAAAGAACTATCCGACACAGGTCACTGGGTTCATAGTAGACCTCATAGGGAAGTGTGTAGAAGGAATGCAAATGAACTGGGTGAGTTACCTCGTTAACGAGCTCGAGAAGGACTGCCACGAAGCATAGGATTAGGGCTATGAATTCCCTTTTAGTTGGTTACTGGTATTAATCGCATTTTTTGCTTGGCATATGTTGGAAGGAGTGACATTTCCAGAAGTTGATCCATCAGAGTCATTGGCCATGAGGTTCTCCACCTTGTGGTATATGAATGATATGTCGAAGCAGTGGCAATTCGAACACTGTATTCCATGCCTACTACCAAGAACTAAAGCATGCTATTGAGTCATTTCCATGCATGACCCCGAACACATTGCACCAGTACAAGCCGCTAGTGAAGTTCTGTGCAGATCGACACTTTATTTATATCACGGTGCGTAGGGATGAAAGCAAGGAGGAGTTGCAATCTTATTATAAACTGACCGATGAGGATATGGAGGAGATCACCAAAGAATGTCCAACAAAATTCCTTGTACCAGTTGACGATGCAAAACTCTCCAACCCCGACATCATTGGAAGCCCCTTGGTCACTCGGGTCGAGCAGGCTGGGTAGAGCAGCGCGAATAAAAATAAGAAAAAGGAGGAAGTGTAGAACATAGAGACTGATGAGGAGGACACCGCCTTAGAATAAAGTGGGCCTCACTCGCCCATAGGAGGAGGAGGAGGAGGAGACAAAGTAAATCAAGAAAAAGGACAAAAAGAAGGAGAAAAACAAGGAAAAGGCGAAGTTACACCGCCAAAGTATCCCCTTACCAAGGTCAAAACATCGAAGAAAAGAAAGGTTTCTTCGCAGAAACCCTCGACAAGAAAGAAGATGTGTGCCAGTAAGCCCAAGATGAAGTCCACGCTCATAGAGAATGATATTGATCTAATCATCGCAGCCGTGGAGGATGCTTCAAAAGATATCTTGCATCATTATGGAGCAAAGCATGAGACGTTGTATGAAATAATAGAGAAGGAGCTAAAGGAGATACAACAAACCATACATTCAAGCCGCACAGTACCTACTTCACCTTCTTCATCCAAGATTGTAGAATTGGGGGATGAGCCCACCCAATTATGAATATTAGCAGATGCAACAAAGGCTCGACTTCAGCGAGTCGAAGACGAAAAGGAACATGCTATAGAAGCCTTGAAGCAGTAAAAGGAGGAGGTATTAGAGCAACTTCGATTTGCACATAAGGAGAAAGATGAAATTAGTGCGAAGTTCGAGCAGAACAATGTGAAGATACAGGAAGAAAAATACCAACTTCTCACAGAGCATACTGTGGTCAAAGAAGCAATGACTAAAGAAGTTCGCTCTGTGTCGGGCTTGGCACAGGAGGAACGAAAGTCAGTTGAGATGCAAGTGGGGAAGCTTGCTGAGGCCATTCAACATCTTCAAGCATGAATAACAGAGTTAGAAATCCAAGAAGTGCTGAGCACTCCGCAAGAAGTGCGTGATCAGAGGGATGAAGCTTCCAGGAGTGTAGTTGGAAGGATCAGGGCACTCGCCTCATAATGTAAGCAATTGAGTGATCATAGTGCGTATACCTATGAACGTCTCATAGAAGATACAGAGTTGAGGAAATTGGAAGCACAACTATAGGAGGTGCATCAACAGGCCTCCACCATCTAGGAATAGATGAAGTCACTCGCTACATTTGAGAAAATGAAGAGCTCATAGGAGCAATGCGCAGTCCAACAACACATTAATACCATCCATAGCAGATTCATGGAATTTACAAAAAGACTACATCCGGTGCAAAATGAAGCCTAGACGATTTTTGAAGAGATTGAAGGACAAGGCTCGCAGCTGGACCAGATGGTTACGATAGTGGAACATCGCCTAGAAGGTCTTGTTACAGAGCAACTGATTCAGGAGTTCACCGAGCAAGAGGCCCTGGTGAAGAAACAAGTTGAGGGAGCTTGATCTAAGATCGAGGCCTTTGAAGAAGAGTTTCCCAGATATGAGTGACTCGAGATGAGTCATAAGTTAGTGTTGGGGGCCTATTGGCCCTTGACCAAGTTTTGAGGAAATATTGGTCACAGTTAACCACGTTTGGGACTTTGATAGGTTGGATGAAGATGGAGCACCTAGGCAGAGCAGAGATCACGAGATCTCACTCGTATTGCAGACTTGAGGACCCAACAAAGGGTTTACTAGGGTTTATGTAATGGGTTATGGGATGTCGTCCCATGGGTTTACCCATGGTTAGGCCTTTTTGTAAATATATAAATAAGTATCTAAGCGATGTAAGAGGTGATGATAGTGGGATATGTGCACCATATGTTGTAAATGTTAATTTTGGATTAGTGAAAGAGGTTGTAATTGGCTTTGTGCAGGCATACTGAGTAAAGTAGGGCTCTGTGCTACTAAGGAGTTGGCTCTATGCCTTGACCTGATTTTGGGAAGGAGAATCTGGCATGCTACACGTAGATCTCCTTTCCTCTACGGAGTTCGGATCTGTGGCTTTGTGCACAGGAGTGGTAGAATGTAAGAAGATTGAAGACTAATAAAGAAGAAGAGAAGAAGTTGGTGGATGTAGCCCCACACTAGGGTGAACCACGTATATCATGTGTCTTGATTTGCTTTGTGCGATGTGATTTATGTTGTTTATTTTCTTAGTGTTGTTGTTATAACATATAATGAATGCATCTGATGTTGTTTCTTAGTTCTTAAATATGAATGAATTCTATATCTGAGCTAATGCTATGTGCTAAGTGATTGGAAGTGCTTGATCTTTATTGTTACTGCGTTGTTTTGTAATAAGGGTTTACCCTGCGATGTGGATGAAACTCATGAATTAATGCATGTTGTTGTCTAAGTGTTCTGCTAAGTGTTGTAATCACATATCTATGTCCCATCTTGGTTGTAGACACCTGAGTCCTGCAACCCCCCCTGCTTCTACCTCGGGTGAGACTTCATATGCTTCACAAGTGTTGTCGAAAGAGCCGATACTTAGGGTTTTTTTGGTGCGCTATTGAAGCGTTGAACCCTGGGTCTGACCATGTGCCAACATATATCCTTTGCCACATATGTACTTCAAGAACCATTCATATTCTCACTTCGAGTAGATATCGATCGTTGATCTCTTGCAATCAACAATAAAAAATCATTCTACCTTCATTCCACTTTGATCTTGATCTCGATGGGTCAACTGTCATGTGTCTCGTCTCACATCTAGTTTAGGTTACTTCAAATAGATCCTTGTCGTTGGTTGGGGTAAATTTTTTTCCTTTTGATTGGTCATATTCTTCATCGATCAATGATGATAAAGGGTCATGATCTCTTCTAGTTTCAAGACTTAAACCATTTTGAAATGCTATGATTTCAGTCATTGATCTTGGATAATCAACGATCATGATTGAATCTCCTCTCCTCTGCAATTCTAAAACTTCGACGAAGTATACAGACCCTTCGAATAAACCTTGATTTTGTTCCTCTCATATTTCTACCTTCCACGAAGTTCATAGGAAATTTGTTCCTTTCAGACTCATTCTTTCACACAGAAAAATCCCCTTGCTATAATCTTAAAATAAATTTGTGTTGGTTTGCGTAGAAACCTGATTATTCATTCAAAACTTTGTCAAAACAAATTTGCGCTTATCGATAGAGAAATACACACGTAGTTCTGATTTCTCATTTAGAATTATTAATAATTAAATTCATTTACAAAGAATGACACACACAAACAAAAACACTTTATGTCATTAATATTTGTACATAATTTGTAGAAAGTATCATTTTTCCCAATTCCAAAATCTGCGCTTCTTCCCTTTGTCCCAATTTCTCACTAATCGACCTCTCTTTTACCTTGGACTGATAGCTCTATAATTTGGCCACCCTTATTTATGCTCGTAGGATTACATTTTATGTATGGAAGATAAAATTCCATCACATCAAATAGATTCCTAGAAACCCTTCAACTAATTACAATAATAGCCTTTCATCTCTATGTAAATCTGCAACTTAATCCTAATATCTCTCTATATTTTCGAAATATTCTAAGAGAAAATTCGATTACATTACAAAACATTTTTCCAAATAAACTCATCTTAAAAAATCTTCTAGAATCTAATTAAAACTTTGGAAAATAAAATAATTAAATTAAGGGAACCCAATCCCTTTAGTAAGTTCTAAGACCCCCTTAGGTTTTCTTAAAATGATTAATTTTTTATGATAAAGGATCCTTCATCAAACTCCCAAAGTTAAAATTTTCATGATCTTCTAATCATGAGTCTTCATTTGTTGAAGTCCTCCTGGATCCCAAATCTTACTTCGTTGTTGTGAAAAATCCTTGTTTTCTTTAGTAAGTTGTATTTGCATGTTTCTTTTTTTCTTCTTCTTTTGATATTTCCACTTGGAAATATTCATTAAACACTTCCACAACTCATCCAATCCAATGTCTCGTATTTTCCCTTGTCAATACACACAATTGTTGCAATTTGGCTACTGCAAGTTTCCACATAAATTTTGTATGGTTGTTTCCATCTCTTGGTCTTCACACCTCTGTTTGTCCTCAACTTCTTGAGAACACTTCTCACTAAATAAAAATTTATGCAACCAATAATACATATATCTAAATTGTGCGTTCAATCTACAGACCATACATAAATTTTGTATGGCTGTTTCCATCTCTTGGTCTTCACACCTCTGTTTGTCCTCAACTTCTTGAGAACACTTCTCACTAAATAAAAATTTATGCAACCAATAATACATATCTCTAAATTGTATGTTCAATCTACATGATTAC